>JAJJLH010002377.1:0-23719 GCA_023806865.1 Isotricha sp. YL-2021a | reverse complement strand
AAATGAATATATTGTCATTATTAAATTAAAGAAAGAAATTTAATAAGTCTTGATTTATTTTTATCATGAATATTTTACTTCTATTGTTTGGATTTATTATAATTTTAGTAAAATTTATTTTGAAAATGTATTATTTTCCTATTATAAAGTTATATAATTTTCTTGAAAGCAAAAATTTTTTTACACCACCAAATAATATAATTCAATTAGTTCTCAAATTAATCTTGAATTTAATAATGACAATATATTCATTTTTTATATATATTTTTTTAATTATTAGAAAATATGATTCATATTCTTTTTTCATTTTTATAGGAAATTCAGTAAGATTTATATCTATCCTTTTATTTAGTTCATTGTTTTTGTTATTGATAAATTTTAAAAATTGTTTTATAATATTATGGAATGTATTATATTTAACATATTATTTAATAAATTGGTTATTATCTATAATTTTTTTCCTATTAACAGGTAATAATCATTTCTTAAAAATTATTATGTTTGAAATTCAACCAGAAAACATATCAGAATTAACCATTTTGTTTTTGGAAAATTGGAGTAATTTTTTTGAAATGATTATAATTATGTTGTTGACAATTTTTCATGTTATAAATATTTTTTCAATAATTAGAATTATTGGATTATTTAAAACAAAAAATGTAAGCCTAAGAAATGTCTTATATTCAAGTCTCTATATTTTTTATGATATTTTTTTCCTTACTCCAGTTTATATTTTAAATATATTTTATATTTGGGATTTTATTGAGATTAATAAAAATATTTGCTTTAGAAAAAAAGAAGAAAATAAAAGTTTATATGAGATAATTTCTTTTGAAATTACTAACAAAAAAAATATTATTTTATATCTTTTTTTAATGATTCTAACTTTAATTTCAATAATTTTATTTATTTGGAGAATAAAAAAATCATATAAAATATTAAAAGATTTTTTTAAAGATGAAAATATTAAATTATTTTTTATTAGATATTTTCTTAATATTAATACAGCATTTATTCAAATTTTATTATTAATAGAAATTCCAATGAATTATTTAATTTTTTTTCATTTAAAATGTATCAGAGATATGAATAAAAATAAAGATTTTAAATTAACTTTTATGTATAAACATTTAACAACATTTATTCAAAAAAACTTAGATTTTATTGCCACAATTTTTTCGTCTTTAAATTTAATTACAATTCCTTTTTGGAATTATGTTATTAGAAAAAGGTGTAATATTAGGTATTTATATTTATTATTTGATAATACTGAAATAATAAAAAATTTTTCTAATAGAGAAAAAAGATTTAAATTATATAATATTTCATTAAAACAGCATATTTTAAATTTTTGTATTATTTTTTCAATAATTTTTGGAATATTAAATCCTTTTATTACAATATTAATTATTTCAACAAATTATGTTTATTTTAAATCTGCAATAAAAAATAATAATTATTTACATCTAAAAAACAATAATGAAGAAATAATTAATACAATTGAATTTAATAATGATGGTAAAAATAAAGAAAATATAAATAATTATAATGAAATTATCTCATATCATATTAAAATATTTTCAAATTTGATTTACGTTACCTGTTTTTCAAGTTTTATATATTTACCTCTTTCACTATTATTATTCATTATAGCTCCTTGGAGTATAAAATTTCCATATTATTGTTTAATTTCAAATATAAAAGAATCATTAAACAATTTTCATTCTTTTAATTTGGAAATGAATAAAATTATAATAGATAAAGAAAGTGAAATTTTACAATTACAAATATTATCATTTTTAAATGGTTATAAATTAATATTTGAATTTATTTTAATTCATTTAAATTTGATTAGAATAATTTATTTTTGGAAAGATGTTTTTATTTCTAAAAAATCATTAAAAGAATTGATTGAACAACATTTTATATTATCAATTGAAGAACTACCATTTATTCCTTTTATAATTATTTTTTCGATTATTGAACCTTGGAATTATGGAGAAATAATTAAATTTATTAATGAAGAGGGTTTTTATCAAAAATTTACAACTTTTATAAATATATTTAAAATATTTTTACTTGATTTATATGTTTCATTTATGTTTATTTCTTTAATTGTTACATTAATTGATGCTATTCCTTGTATTCTTTTATTAATTAGAAGTTTAAAAAAAAATATATATAAAAGAGAAGAAGATATTCTTAATTATCAAAAAAATTATAAGACAGATAATTTTAGAACTGAATTAAAATTTTTATTTTATAAACATAATAGAAATATTTTAATATTTTTCCTTTTTATTTTGGATATTTTATTATTAGTAAGAGCAGTAAATGTTATTGAAAGAACTTTACCTTTTATCAAACAATACTTTAAAAAATTGAAAATAAAAATAAAAAATTTATTTCAATGTTTTAAATTGAATAATTCAAATAATAATATAATTAATTCAAAAACAAATTTATCTCAAATGTCATCATATATTATATCAGAAATTTCTTCTTTTTTAGAATCTTATTCAGTTGTTTCATTAAGCTTAGTTAATAAACAATTAAATAAAAGAATTGATACAAATGTAACTTGGGAAAATATTTATTTAAATTATTATAGAAAACAATTAAAAGCAAATTTAAAAAAGGATTTATTTGAATTATTTAATCCAAATATGTTTTCAAATTATAAAAAATGTTGTCAAAAGGCACAAGAATTAATAGATGAAAATCGTAATATTCAAGATAAATCTAAATTAAGAGATAAAATAATTGGTTTTGGAAGAATTGTTGAAGAAGAAGCAATTGTTTCAATTATGTTAATTCCAAATTTACTTTTTATTCCTTGGAAAATTTTAACATATATATTATTTTATATTGGATTATTAATTCATTATTTTTATAAATGGTTAGATAATAATAAATATTATTTTATTTTCTATTTTGATTGTATTAATATTGAAAATATGAATAAAGATTTTTATTTTTTTTCAATTCAGAAAAATATTATAATGATTTTAATTTTTATTATATATTTTATCATAATATTTATTTTTTCAAGTATATTAAATATATATCAATGGATTATTAAATTAATTTGTTTTGCTTCATTAAGTCAATTAGATAATAAACAATCCTTTATTGAACGATTTAATGCTTTACATTATAAAAATTTAATACAAGTTATTATTGGATTTTTCATTCATTTAATTCATATCATAATAGAACATATTCCAAATATTTATTATATTTATTATTATTTTGATGGTTTAAAACCAATCAAGTCTTTTAATGATATAATATATATTATAAATTCATTTTATAATTTTAGACTTATAGGAAAACTACAAATTATTTTTGGAATTTATGGTTTAAGAATTGTTGTACTTGTAATTCAATTTTATTTTATTAAAATTCTTGAAGAGGAAATATTTTCTTATTCTGAAATATATTTTTATAAAATTATCTATAAAATTTATATAATATATGGGAATTCATTTCTGTATTTATTTCCAATGAATTCTGTTTGTTTGTATATTAATTATGCATTAAAAATTTTACTAGAAAAAAAACTTTTAGTGTGTGGAAAAATTTTTTCTAATGTTTTATTATCTATTATTGGATTTATTTTGGCAATTATTCCTTTTATATTTTCTTTTTTATGTTTTGATATTAAGGAAATTGGAAAAATTATTATTTTATTTGTACCTTTATTCACTTATTCAATGATTAATTTATTTATCATTGGAAAAGCAATTGATAAAAATCATACATTAAATGAAATATATAATTAATAAAAATAAAAAATATAATTTAACACTTAAAATTTTGAAAATCATTTAAGTTTAAAAAAATAATAATTCAATCTTTTTAAATCTTTTTTAAATTTTTTTAACTTTTTTTTAATTATATTATTTCATATTACCGATATTTTTATTTTTGATATTGATTTTTTATTTAAATAATTATTTTAAATTTAATAATTCATTATAAAATGTTTCATTAGGTTTAATAATATTTCTTTTTTGTTTAACTAAATTATATGCATCATCAAATTTCATTTTTTCTTCTTTAATTAAATATCCAATTATAATTGAAGGACTTCTACTTACTCCAGCATTACAATGAACAAAAACTTTTTTTCCATTTTTAATGAAATCACAACATTTATCAATATATAATAATAAACTATCTTCAATTTTATCTTGTAAAGGAATTTTCATATATATAAAATTATTTTTAAAAGGAGTTTCTAATTCAAATCCACAAACTAATATATGAGAAATGTTTAATTTATCTAAATTTTCTTTTATTTTTGAAAAATCATTATTTCCTAAATATAATTTATTTTTTATTATTTCAACACATTCTGGATGTAAATTTATTTTATTTAATGAAAAATGTTTATCTAATTTTAATTGTTCATTAAAACAATTTTCACATATTGGATTTTTATTTATTAATTTTATATTTTCTAATGAATTACATATTATACATTTTTCATTTAAATCTTTCATTTAATTTTTATTTTTTTTCAGTTAAATTCATTTTTTATTTTTTTTTTTTTTTAGTTTAAAACTTATTATCTACTATCAAATTTGAGTTATTCTTTAAAAAATTTTAATATAATTTAAATAATATATTTTTAATTATTTAAAAATTTTTCCAATATTATTCATAAATTCATTTTTATATTTATTAATATAAAATTCTTTTTCAATATTTGTATTTGAGCATTTTTGATTTATATATAATTTAATTTTATTAATTAATTCTTCAATCTCATTAAAATATTGTTTTCTTTCTGAAGTTAAATCCTTTAAAAAAAATTGAATACTTTCATCATGTTCATTATTTTCATCATCATTTAATAATAAATCAAATTGTTTAATTTGTTCTTGATAATAAAAATATTTATTTATTTTATGATAATATAAATCATCAAAAATTTGATTTAAAGTTTCAATAGGTATTTCAAATATTTTTGAATGTATATAACTATAATGAAATTTTTTTAAAAAATCTTTTAATAAATTTTCTATTGTATCACTTTTAGGAAGATTTGAATAAATTTTATTTTCAACATTATTATTTTTATATTTTTCAATTAATTTATTTAATTTAATTTGTTTTTTTTTAAAAAAATTTTTGGATTGATCAAATAAATTCTTTCTTAGAGTATAAATACCATTATTAAGATCTTTATTAAATTTATCAAACATATTATTAATAGCACTTTTATTAGATTCTAATTTAAAAAATAACATAATTTTATTTGAATATTTCTTATGTTTATTAACATATTGTGACCAATGAGATGGTTTTGAATTTTTTTTTTTTTTATTTTTTTGAACTGCCATAAGTAATTTAGTTAATTTATTATTATAAAATATTACTTTTTCATTTGAGATTCCACTATAATTTTCTATTGCTTTTTTATATAATCCTGCTAATTCTTTTATATTTTCTTCATTTGAATTTTCTAATTGAATTTCATTTTCTTTTTCTATAATTGATTGAAAAAATTCAGAATTAAATTCTTTATAAATAATATTTAATCCACTATGATATTGATATACTTCATTATTTTCTTTATTCATATTTATTAAATTTATTTTCAATATTTTTTATTTTTAAAAAGTTATTACAAATTATCATGAAAACAATAAACCAAAAAGATTTTATTCAATCATATTTAGATTCATGTGATAAAGATTATATAAATGGTTTAATGAAAAATGATAATTTAATAGATAAAAAAATAAAAGAAATAGATTTATTTATAGAAAAAATAAAAGATAAATCATTAATATCAATAGAAGAATATAATCAAATAAAAAAATATTCAATATCAAAAGGAGGATTTTTAACAAATAAAAATAGGAAAATTTTATATTCTAAAATATATAATATAACAAAAGATAATTCTACAGATTATATTTATATAGACCCTTTAAAAGATCCTTATTTAATGGATGGTTTTAAATTAGAAATTTTTAGAAAAAAAGATGAATTCACTGATTTAATTACAAATCCTCCTGAGGCAAAAGTTATTAAACAAGATTGTAATAGAAGTAAAATTTATCAAATGTTATCTGAATATTCTCCAAATAATAAAAATATTGAAGAAATTGTTAATAATATTAAAAATGAACTTTATAATTATATTTCAGAAATGACAAAATTAAATAATAGTTTATATGGTTATTTTCAAGGTTATCATGATATTGGTTTATATTTTTATTTATTATATTATGATAATTATAAATTTGCAAAAGCAGTTTTTCAAAGATTTAGTGAATTTAATTTAAAAGAAAGTTTAGATATAAATCCAAATATAAAAAATTCATATCAATTTTTAAGTTGTTTAGAAATATTAAAATTTGTAATAAATAAATTAGATAAAAAAGTACAAAAATTTTTAAATCAAATAATAGATAATGGAATATGTCATTTTGCTGTTTCTTGGATTCTTTCAATTTTTACTCATAATATTGATAATCCTGGAATTGTATATAGAATTTTAGATTATATTATTATGAGTCATCCACTTTCAATTTATTATTTAACTTCTTTAATTATTATTGATAAAATTTATGAAGCTGAACCAAAATTAATTGAAAGTAGTCCTGATTTATTTAAATATTTTCAAGAAATTAATTTAGAAAATATTAATTATGATAAATATATTCAACTTTGTAATGAGAAAATTGAAAAGTTAAATATTTCTGATTTTAAAGAATTATTTAGTAAATTATATGTTAAAAAATTTTATCCTATTATGAATGAAATTCCATGTCAGGAAAAATGGATTATGAGACAAAATAATTTAACTTATAATAGTTTTTTTTGGTATGTTCAAAGTCAATTTAACAGTTTTAAATCTTTGTTCAAATAATATATATTTAATTACAATCTTAAATTATAAATAATATTAATTAATAAAAATTTTCAAAAAAAAAATTAAAAATTCTTTTTCTTAATAAATTAAATTAAATAAAAAAAAAATCAAAAAAAAAAAAAAACCTTACCCAACATTCATAACATACATATTCCTCTCATTTAAATTCCCTTTCAAATACTCATCAATATACTTAGCAAAAACAATAGAATTAATCTTAGTCCAAACATCATCACCTCTCCCAGTCATAACAACAGGTTTACTAGTTCCCCAAAGTAACATAGCAGCTAAATGTCTTTTAACATATCTAACCAATCTCCAGCTCATATTACTAGCCATATAATCAGGAAATAATAAAATATTAGCATTACCTTTAATCCTACTTCCCCAAGCTGCTTTATCAACACAAGCTTGATATGATATTGCCATATCCATACTAATTGGTCCTTCAATTAAACAATTTTTAATTTTCCCTTCATCACTCATTTTCTTTAACATATCAGCTTCAACTGATGATTTAACATTTGGATCAATATATTCTATAGGTGATAATGCTGCAACATTAGGATGACGAATTCCAAATAATCTTGCCATTTCTACTGCATTTTCTATTAGATGAACTTTATCTTCTAATGATGGATTTGTTATTATTTCACCATCTGTTAAAAATAATAATTGATCTATTCCTTGTATTTCAGTCATTACAATATATGATATTAATTTACCTGTATTTAATCCTACATTTTTATCTTTTACTGCATTCATAAAATCACTTATTGGAACATAACCTCTCATTAAAATGTCATATTCACCATCATGAACTAATTTAGTTGCTTTTAATGCTGCCAGAGCTTTGTTTGGTTCATTTATTATTTTTATATCGTCTATTTTATAATTATGCTCCTTTGAAAGGGTTTTTATGTTATTTTCATCTCCTATTAATATGAATTCTGCTATTTTTAATCTATTTGCCATTGATACTGTTTCTAATATTGATGGTTCTTCTGGACAGGCTACTGCAACTTTTTTATTTGGTATTTGATTTGCTAAGTCGTAGATATCTCTAAAAATTATTGACCAACTTCTATTTGATGGATCTTCATAATGACTATCACATTTTATAAATGGGATAATCAGAAATAAAATATATGGAAACATTTTTTTATTATTCTATATAATATAATTATGGTTTTAATATATTATTATATATTTTATTTTCAAAAAAAAAAAATAAATAATTTAGAAAAAAATATATATTAATTATAATTAGATTTAATAATATTATCCTTAAAATAAATTTGAACTGTATAAACTTTACTATCCTCATCCCAATTACATAAATATTTATCTTCACTATTATCAACTTCAAAATTAGGAATTTTAAAAGCAATAGTTTCATAAGGTTCAGCAGCAAAAATAATATATTGATATTTATCATTAGGCATTTCAATTTTTTGTTCATAAGAACTCATTAACCTATATCTAGGAGTAATTCCAATACCAATTTTATTATATTCAATATGAAATAAAATACTTTTCTGTAAAGTATTAGCATCTTTCATTTTAGTAACTTTATAACCAGGAATACCAATTTTAACAAAATTTCTTTTTATATTATAACTAATTGGAATTTCTGTTATATTATTTGGATTTTGTTTTTGTTGATGTAATTGTTCTTTATGAGCTCTCTTTGCTAAATTAGTTTGATGTTTTTTACCTTGAGTATGAGCTAAATAAGAACCTTCATTTGTATGGATTGTACAACAGAGAGCACAGTCGTAAGAACCTATATTGTTTCTACGGAAGTAAGGATCTTTTGTTAAGTCGATTGTTTCCATTGCTAATTTACGTAAACGCTCTCTACGATCTTCGTTTGCTAAAGTTGATGAGGCTACACCACCACCACCGACTTTATTTCCTCCTCTTGTTTGAAAATCCATTTTTTTTTAAAATTTTTTTTTTTTTTTTTATTCTTTTTTTTAATATTTTTTTAATTTTTAAAATTATTAATATTTTTTTTATATGAAGAAATATATTTTAGAGAAGATTAATTTTTTAAAGAATAAAATAAGGAAAAATGAATATGTTATTAAATATCCAAAAGAAATTAAATTTGTTTCTATTGTTATGAGTAGTTCTTTTATATTTTTTTATTTAAGGAGGAAATATAGGAAAAGAATTATAAAAAAATTATTATTAAATCCAAATTCAATTTTATTAAATAAGAATTATCAAAATATTTTTTTAAATAAAAAAATAAATTCCTCTATATTAAATTTAGTAAATGGTTTATTAATTGATGATGAATTTAAAAGAAATATGAATTTTTTTGTAAAAGATATTGCAATTAATTTAATAAATGATGATGAATTTAAAAAAAGTTTTTATCAAAATTTATATGAAATTTTCCAAAGAAAAGAAATGAAAAATGAAATAACAAATATAATAAATTCAATATCAAATTATGAAAAAAGTAATAAAATATTACAAAATTATATATCAAGAGCATTAGAAAGTAATAAAGTAAAAGATTCATTTACAAATTTAATATCTGATAGTACAATTAAAGTAATAAGTTTACCAAAAACAAAAAATATTTTTTCCGAGTTTTTAGTTGATGTTTGTATGAATTCTTCTTTAAAATGGATTTTTTTAAGGAAATCATTTAGTATTTGGAGACCATTTTCAAAATTAAAAAAACATTATTTTGAAAAAAATATTAAACATTAATTAATTATTTTAAAAAAATATAACATATAATAATAATAATATAATAATAATAAATATATTTATATTATAATTTTCTTTAATATATTATAATTTACATATAAAAAAATTATGATATCAACATCAGAAAATTATTGTTGTGTAATAGAAAAAAAATTATATTTTGGGAATAAAAAACTTGCAGAAAATGAAGAAAAATTAAAAAAAATTGGAATAAAATCAATAATAGATTTAATAGGATATAAAAATAAAAATGAAGAAATAAAACATTCAAATTACTTTAATTTATTACATTTAAAAATAATAGATACTCCTTTAAATAATGCAGATTGGGCAGAAAAAGGAGCAAAATTTATAGATGAAGAAATGGAAAAAAATAATCCAATTTATGTTCATTGTGAACAAGGTTTAAGTAGAAGTGTAACTTTAATTATTTATTATTTAATGACTAGAGAAAAAAAAACTTTTAAAGATTCATTTTTTTATTTAAAAAAATTAAGATTTGTTATTTGTCCAACGACTGGTTTTATTAAAAGTTTAATTTTATTAGATAATAAATTATTTGGTAAAAATTCTTTTAATTTTGATGATTATTGTTTATTTACT
Source organism: Isotricha sp. YL-2021a (assembly GCA_023806865.1). Classification (NCBI taxonomy): domain Eukaryota; phylum Ciliophora; class Litostomatea; order Vestibuliferida; family Isotrichidae; genus Isotricha; species Isotricha sp. YL-2021a. Next base: position 13,494 of record JAJJLH010002377.1, on the reverse strand, counting down.
TTAAAAGAATCTTTTCCTTTAATTAATGAAAATGATATTAATGAATTGTATGAAAAAAATAAAAAATTTTATAATGAAAATATCAATTTATATAATAAAGAAGCAAATGATAAAAAATGTGAGCCTATTGGTTATAAAACTATTGATGATTTATTAGCAAAATTTGGGAAAGAAAAAATGTTATTGAGAGAAGGTTGTAGTTATCATCATCCTTTTGATTAAAATATTTTAATTGTTAAAAATTAATATTTTATTGATATCTATTTGAAATAATTAAATTAATAATTAATTATCCTATTTTTCCATATATATTTTATTTTAATTAAATTTTTTTTAATCAAAAGAAATAAACAAATATCATTTAAAAAGTATCTTAAAGAATTATTATAATAATCATAATAATACATTATTATATACAAAAATAGAGTATTGATATAATTTTACTTCTACACATTATTATACAATTTTTTTTATAATTAATATTTTAATATCTGGTAATTAAACCATCAATTATTTTTTGAACGGATGATTTATCAAAATTATCTAAAATTTGGGTATTATTTTGATTTTCAAAAGAATAAATTAAATATTCATCTTCTTTTTTTTGAAAAAATTTTATTAATATTCTATTATCTTTTGAAAGAAAATTTAATTGTCTATTTATTTTTCCAGCTTCTTTTAATTCATTAAATTGAAGAAAATTTAATATTTTTAACCAATTTTTTGATGAAATTTTACTTAAATATTTTCTATATGAAGGATTTGGCATTTTTGAATTTATAGTTGAATAAGAATTTTTATATAATGAAATATAGTTTATTTTTATTTTTTTTGAAACTTCAATTCCACATCCCATCTTTAAGTAATATTTTAATAATTAATAAAAAATTTAAAAAAAAAAATTTTGATTTTTTATTATGAAGACTTTTTTAAATCATTTATTTAATAAATTCAAATAAAATTTTAATATATTTAATTATATATAGAAGATATATAATTACTATTATAAAAATAATAATAAATAAATTTTTAATTAGATTAAATATATATAAAAAATAATATTATATTGATATTTTTTAGATATTATTAATAAATGGGATGTGCAGTTACTTTAAATAATAAAATAAACCCAAAAAAAAATGACAATGAAGAAAATATATCAAATAATACGAATAACCTAAATAAAAAATTGACAAATTCAAATTTAATAAACAATGAAAATGTAATTGAAAATAATAATATAAATTATGTTAATCATCCCGAATTGGAAATAGAAAAAATGGCAGAAATAAAATATAAATATAATATTCTAGAACAAATATCAAATAATGATATATCAACAGACTATAAAATACAATTAAAAAGTAATTTATCAAAATATAAAACATTAAAAATTATAAGAAAAAAATTAATAGGAGATGAAAATAAAATATCAATGGAAATTAAAACAATAAATTCATTAAATCATGAAAAATTATTAAAAATAGAAGAATGTTACTATGATTCAATTAATTATTACATTATAATGGAATATTGTAAATTAGGAAAATTAAGTGATTTAATAAAGAAAAAGAGAATTTTATCAGAAAATCAAGTTAAATTAATTATATATCAATTATTAGATGTTGAATCTTATTTATTAGAAAATGACTTAATTCATACTGATATTAATCCAAATAATATTTTAATTGAATCATGTTTTAAATATAATAATGAAGAATTATATTTAATTAAATTATTAAATTTTGCTTCTTCAACATATATGAAAAGTATAAATGTATCTGAAAATAATATAAATAATCTTCCATTTTATGTTGCTCCTGAAATTTTTGAAAAAAAATTTAATTTAAAAAGTGATATTTGGTCAATTGGTGTTATTATGTATGAAATGTTATTTGGTTTTATTCCTTTTTATGGTGATAATTATGAAAAAGTTATTTATGTAATTAATAATTCAAAAATTAACTATCAACATGATAATATATCAAATGATGCTTTAAATTTATTAAAAAATATGCTAATTAGAAATCCTACTTATAGATATAATATAAATGAATGTATTTTTCATTCTTGGTTTTATAATATTAATGAATTATTATCTGGTAAAAATAATCTTAATTATAATCATAATTCTACTGAAGAAAAAATTGAAAAGAATAAAAAAAGTAGTTTTTTTAAAATAAAAATTAGTCAATTTCCTAACAATAAAAATGAAAAAAAAGAAAATGAAAAAAAATGTTTTGATACAATAATTAAAGATTTTAATTTAGTACAAACTAGAAATCCTCGTACAATAAAAATATCAACAAAAAGAAATAAAAATAATAAAGATAATTATTATATAAAAGATTTAATTTATCAATCATTAAAATATATTCATCATTATTGTAGACAAAAATCTCATTTATTAGAAGAAATGGAATATTTAAAAGATTTATTTGATAAATATAAAATAAATGATGAAATAAATATTGAAAATACAATTATATGTTTTAATAAATATTGTGGATATAATAATACTTTAATTAATGAATTAATTAAAGATGATCAAATAAATGATAAATTAAAATTTGAAGTAAATAATAAAGGATTAAATTTAATTCAATTTCAAAATTTTTTAATTAAGGAAAAAGAAAATGATATAAATGAAAGATTATGGAATTCTTTTAGTAATTTAAAGAAAAATAATAAATATGAAATAATTAAATCTTTTAATGAAATTAAACCTAATTCTAAATTTAAAAAATATATTGAAGAAATGGAAAAAGAAATGAATGAAAATATCTTAAAAGAAAATTATTTATTTAATGATTATAAAAATTTAATTGAAAAAGCTGTTGATAAAATTGAAAATGAAAATAATAAGAATTTAAATTAATAAAAATTCTAATATTGGTTTTTATATAAATAATTATAAATTTTGAAAAAAAATTATTTGTTTTAAATAATGAATATTATTATCAAATGTCAATTCAATATGAAGATAGATTATGGAATAAAGTAAATGAATTACATGAAAGATATAGAAGACAATATAATTGTTCTAAAAATTTATCAATTGTATTTACAAAACTTCAAGAAGCATTTTTTAATTTTGGAAAAGAAATTACTAATTTAGTAAACAAAAAATATATATTATTTGAAGAAAAAAAAAGTTCTCAAAATAAAGCTTTAGATACATTAATTTTTAATTTATCAATTCAAGGAAAAGAATATAATGAATTATCAAAAGAATTAAAAGAAAAAATAATAGAACCAATTATTTCATCATTAAATCCAGTTTTTAATAAAGAAAAAGAATATTTTAATTCATATAATAATTCATTAAATTTATATAATAAATATAAAAATTATTTAGAAACTTCAAAAAAAAAATATGATTTATCATGTAAAAATTCAGAAATATCAATTCAAAATTATATAAAAAATAAAAATAATAATAATAACAAATTAACAAAAGAAGAAAATACAAAAATAGAAAAAAAAATTTCAGATAATTTAGAAAATTCAAAAACATTAGAAAATAGTTATATAGAAACAATAAATGAAACAAATAAAATGAGATTAGATTTTATTGAAAAAGAAAAAACATTATTAACATATTATCAAATAATAGATAATAATTATGGAGCAACAATAAGATCTTCTTTATCTTTTTATATTGCTTCAATAAGAAAATTATATTCAACTATTTTAGTTGATATAGATTCACTTTTATCACAATTTCAAAATATAAATATTCTTGAAGATTGTGAAAATTTTATTGAAATAAATACTAATAATGAAAAACCAGATGAAGAAATTAAATTTATTCCTTATGATACTATTACTAAATACGATTATACAAATGAAAATGCTATTTTAGATTTAGATATTATTTTATATCTAAAAAAAAAAATTAATATTTATCAAGATTTAAATGAAGATTTTGAAAGAAAAAAAATTGAATTTAAAAAATTATGTACTGAAATTTTTGAAGATAAATTTAATTTTTCAGAACAACAAAAAGAAAAATTATTAAATTATATTAAAGAAAGAAATTTAAGAAATATATTTTTAATTGATTTAAGTAATCAAAGAACAAATGGAAGATATAAAAGATCAAAAGAATTAATTTTAACATTAAATGAAATATTAAATAATATTTTAATTAATACTGAAAAAGAAAAAGATTATGAACATACTAAAACTTGTCTTATTTTATCACAAACTTTTTATTATCAAAATGAAGATTCTGAAAATAAAATTTATTTATTTGATTTTATTAAAAAAAATCCTTGGTTAAATTCAATTGATTTTTGGAAAGGAATAATTAATTCTATGATGAAAAATGAACTTAAAAGAAATAATCTTGAAAATTTTAATGATAATAATAATAAAAATAATGATGAAATTAATAGAAAAATTTCAAATATTTGTTTTTCACAATTAGTTCCTTATACTAGTAATATGGTTGAGATTGGAATTAAAAAAGAAAAAATTTTAGAAATTATTGATGAGTTTGTTATTAAATATAATATTCAGAAAAAGTTTGTTGATATCATTAAAAATAATATTGAAAATAATAAGAATGAAAATAATAAAGAAGAGGAGAATGGAATATTTAATGATAAAAAAATTGAAGAAAAAAATGAAGAAATAAAAGAAGAAGAAAAAAATGAAGAAATAAAAAAAGAAGAAAAAATTGAAGAAAAAAAAGAAGAAAAAAAAGAAGAAATAAAAGAAGAAAAAAAAGAAAAGAAAAAAGAAGAAATAAAAGAAGAAGAAAAAAATGAAGAAAAAAAAGAAGAAATAAAAGAAGAAAAAAAAGAAAAGATAAAAGAAGAAAAAAAAGAAAAAGAAGAAATAAAAGAAGAGGAAAAAGAAATTGAAAAAATTGAAGAAAAAAAAGATGAGAAAAAAGAAATAGAAAAATGAGATAAATAGAAAAAAAAAGAAGAAAAAGAAGAAATAAATAAAATAAATAATTAAAAGATAAGAAAATAAAAAATAATATATTATAAACTACAAATGAAGAAAATTAAGAAAATAAAGAATAAATATATTTATTTTTTATTTTTCATATTTGGATATAGTTTATATAAATATTTATAATTTTCATCAATTTTATTTAAAATTCCTTTTTTAGTCTCTCTTTTTTTTTCTATATTAGGATTCGTATTTTTAAATATTTTTTTTTTCTTTTCTTTTTTTTTTTCTTCTTCTTTTTTTAAAAAACTTTTACTTTCATCTTTAATAAATAAATCATTTTTATTTGAATTTGAAATATTATTATTATTATTATTATTATTTTGAATATCTTCAATATTTAATTCATTTCCCTCATTTATCATAGTAAAAATAGTATTCATTGTTTGTTTTACCTTAGTTTTTTGATTATCATCATTTATTAAGTCATCAATTGTTATTTTTTTATTTTGATTTATAACTTCTTCTTTCTTTTCTTTTAAAAAAGTTTTTGATGAATTATTTATAATATTAATTGTATTTCCTATTTTCTTTGTTTTGTTTTGATTTTTATTTTTTAAAGATTTTAATAATTCTAAATCTTTTATTTTTGATATTACAAAATTTTCAAATTCATTATCTTTTGCATGAATTAATTTTTTTAAATCTATTTGTAATATTGGAAATTTATTTTCAAGATTTGAATTAATATTTATATCACTTTTATTAAATTGAATATTTTTTTTTCTATTTAATTGTTTTTCTTCTATTTCTTTCCATTGTAATTCTAAATTATTATTCAAATTTAAATCTAAATCAATATTATTATTATTATCAAAATCAAAATTCATTTGAATTAATTATTTAAATATTAATTTAAAAATAATAAATTTTTATAAAAAAAAATTCTATTAAATAATAAATTAAATAAATTTAATTATAATTCTTTTATTTTATATACAAAAATATTTGTATTTGAATAAAGAACAAGAATATTAGAATTATCACTTATAACCATTTTAAATTGATTAGATAAATAAATTAATTTTTCTTCCATATCACATAAATCTTCAGCAAAAATATTATTATAATTATCATATTGATCTAATCCATCATAATTTTTTCTATTAAAAATTTTTACAATATTACCAATTTTAATTTTATTTTCAAATAAAAAAATAATATTTTTAAAATTAGGAGTTAAATTAAAAGTACATATTTTATCATTAAAATCAATAATATTTTCAATAACATGAGTTTCATAATTTCTAATAATTAATTCTTTATTCCCTTGAGACATTAAATAAATAAAACTTTTTTCTGTAACATTAGTTGAGAAAGAAATAGTAAATTTTTCAATAGGATTTCTATTATTTTTAACTCCTTTTTGTTTAAAATAATCAACCATAGAAAATTTATCTTGTACATAAAATTGAGGAATAGAATTTTCAAAAGATAAATTCTGCATTATATTAGTAAATTTTCTATTATAAACATAAAGATAAACATTTTGAATATTAAAATAAAATTTATTATAACATTCAACACTACTAATATTAAAATCTACAATATCATAATCAATACTCATAATTTTATGATATTGAATAAGTAAAGGTTCATATCTTTCAACTAATATTAAAAACATTATATTAGAAGTATCAATTAAATATAAATATTTAGATTCAGGAAAAAATTTTATATATTTAAAAGGAGAATATGAAGTTAAATGTTGAGAAAAAAATTTTCCTAATAATTTTTCATTATTAAAAAATCTAATAGTATTATCTGTATATGAAACAGCAAATAAAAGATCATTTATTGCAACATCAAAATATAATATTTGTTCATTTATTGTTTCAAAATTATATAATAAAATATATTCTGGTATTGTCCATATTTTAATTGAACCATCAGAATGTGATGATATTAAAAAATAATTTTCTCTTAAATTAAGTAAATTTTCCCTTTTTTCATTTTCTTCTAATTCATAATTTTTATTATCATCTTGAATATTATAATCAAATGGATTTTCATTTATTAAATATTTATCATATGATTTTTTCATTATTTTAACTTGTAAAACTTTAGATTGTGAATTAATAAAATGAAATAATTTTACAGTTGATTTTTCTTTATAATTAATATAATGAACTAACCCTTTTTTAGTCATTATCAAAGCATCATTATCATTTCTTATATCAAAATCAAAAGAAATAATTTCACTATCAAAAGACATTTTATTATATTTATCAGGATGATTTGAAAAAAAATTTTTAATATCATTATCTTTTTTAAAATCAATATAATAATATTTAAAATAATTATTCCCAATAAAAGTAACATAAGATTCATTACAAAAAATGAAATTAATATTATAATCAAAAAGAATATTATCAAATATAAATAAACAATTATTAGTTCTTGTATCAAAAGCTAAAATTTTTCCTTGAGAACATCCAATTAACATAATAATAGTATTTATTTGATAAATTGGAGGTAAAAATTCAATTGATAAAATATTTAATAAAGGATATTTTTCAAAATCAAAATTTCCTTCTTGATATTGTAAAGATCCATCAGTTGAATTTATTCTCCAAAAAGTAATTGATTTTTCACCAATTGTTGTAAATTCTAAATTTTGTAAATATATATTCCATTTTATTGTATGATATATTTGATTCATTGTTGTTGTTATTAAAATTTCATTATTATAAAAATCTAATATTGAAACAAAGGAACATGAATTATTTTTATTTAAAACTATACATAAATTATTTTTAGGAGAAATTTCACAGTCTGTTATTTGAACATTGTTAAATATACATTTATTTATTAATGTAAATTTTGTATTATAATTGTAATTATAACCATAAAATAAAATATATGGATTTTTTATTTTTGATGTTGATGTTGAATATAATATTTTATTATTTGATGATATTTTAATTGTTTTTAAATCATATTTTGAATCATTTAAAATTTGTTGAGGCCTATTTTTTTCTATTGAAAAATTTTCTATTATTATTAAATTTGATGTTATATATGCAAACCATTTTTCTATTTTATGATAACAAAATGAATTTTTATTTCCATTTAATGTATTGAATATATAACATAAAACCATTTTTTTATTTTTAATTTAAAAATTATTTTTAAATTAAAATTTAATATTATAATATATTTAATATGTTTAAAGATAGTAAAATTAATTTTCATTTTCTAATGGTTGAAATTTATCATTGTAAAATTGATTAAATTTATTTATTACTTCTAATCTTTGATTCATAAATTTAGTTTTGTTATGATCAATAAATTTAGGAATATCCCCAATTATTTCTATATTTCCAGGTTTATTATAATATGGATAAATATTTAAAGGAGAATTATCTAAATTTAATTTTGATAATTGATATACTTGTTCCTTACTTAATAATTTTGTATAATTATTTCTTAGTGTTAATTTTTTAATATCATTCTCATTTAATATCATTTGAGAAGAGTCATTATTAGGAATAACATAAATATCAGAATTAAAAGTATTTTTGTTCATTTAAAGTAATAATAAAAAATTAAATAATACATTTAAACAATATTATTAAAAATAAAATATGAATTCATTTTATAAAAGAATAAAATTAGCAAGTTTTGATGTTTTATACAATATATATGATTCATATATTTCAAAAGAAATTCTTATTATTTTATGTGATATAATAGAAATAATGCAAAATTTAAGTATCACATTATGTGATGGGGTAAAATATTATTTAAATATATAAATTAGTTACGTCCTATATGGAAAGGAGGAGAAACTTATATTAAAATATCACTTTTTATTCGTTATTTTAGAATATTAAGATATACTGATACTAATCCTATTTTTTTTAAATATATTATGATTATTAGTAATTTAATTGTTATTATTGTTTTTATACTTTTTCTTTATTTAGTAATAAAATCTTATAAAGGAATTCAAATTAAACATCATATTACTTTATTCAAATTTCTTAGAGCTACTATTGATTTATTTAGAACTATTTTTTTTATTCCTTTAATTGAAATTTATTTCACTGTTATAGTTTGTGATAAAGATTATTTTATTAGTGATTTTAAATGTTGGGATATTGAACATATTATTTATTTTGTTTTGAATTTACTTAGTTTTATTTTATTATGGATTTTATCATATATTTTTAATTCTGTTTCTTTTGATAAAAAAGAAAAATTTTCTTCTAGTGTTTCAAAATATTTAATTATTAACGGAGATATAGTTTTACTTTTATATAAACCTCTTTTAATTATTTTATTAGAATTATGTATTGTAATTGATTTAATGGATTTTACTATTATATTTTTATTTTTAACTTCCTTATTTTCTTCCTATTGTATTTATATTGAAAGAAAATATCAAAGTGCAAAAAATAATATACATATAAATCTTAAATATATTTCGAATATATTTTTTTTTGTCAATTCATTAATGCTTTTAGTAAGTAATTTAATTAAAGATCAAAAATTTAATGGTATGTTTCAATTTTTTTTAACTATATCAGTTGTTATTTTATTATATATTTATTCAACTTCTATAAATCATTATAAATTAGTAAAAAAACATTTTAAAACTGAAAGAGATATTTATAATAATATAAGAATAATTAATAAATTAATTGAAGAAAAATCAAAAAATAGATTTCATTTAATTAAATTATTAAGTTATTCATTTAATTTGACTTTTGATGAGCAATTAGCAAAATTTAAAAATAAAACTCCTTTAAAAAAAATAGTAGAAATCTATAATAATAATAATAAAGAAAATGAAGATTCAAAATTAGAATTTTATTTTTATCAATATTTAGAAGAAGTATATAAAGATTCTTTAAAGATGTTCAAAGATTGTCCTTTACTATTAGTAAATTATGCAATATTTCAATTAGAAAAAATGCATAGATATCATAAGGCATATATCATATTATTAAAATGTTTAAATTTAACAAATTTAAATTATTCAGAAGAATTTTTTATATATAGAATTAAAAGAAATTTAGAAGAGAAAGGAACTCAATTAGGAAAAGATCAATCATATATATCATATATATATCAAATAAATAATATTTTATCATTAATTTCTGAAGTATCATTTTCCTATTCTCAATTATATGGAATATTACTTAATAATACTAAATTAATGGATATAAATCATTTAAAGGAAATTGCAATTAAAATAGATAATTTAAATAATAAAATACATGAAGGACATAAAATTATAGAAGAATCAGGTTTTAATACAAAAAAAATATCATATTTATATAATAATTTTGTAAAAGATATTTTAAATGAAAGAAATCCTTCTTTAAATGATTTAAAAGAAGATGATGAATTATATGATAATGGAATTAAAATAGAATCATATTACTTTGATTTAAATAATATAGTAAATAATTCAAATTTTAAATATTTAATTGCATCAGGTGAAACACAAGATTTTGGAACAATAATAAAAATTTCTTTAGAATTATGTGAAATTTTAGGTTATTCTGATAAAGATATTATTGGACAAAATATGAATATTTTAATACCAAATATTATAAGAGTTCCTCATGAAAATTTATTAATTGAAAAAGTACAAAATACTGCTTTAATGGAAGAACAATCTAAAATAAATTTAAAAGTTATTCCTGTTTGTTTATTAAGTTATTCTAAATTTTTAATACCAATTAATTTAGAAGTTGGTATTTATTATGATGAAAATAATCAGTCAATTATATTTAGTAAATTAATAAAAAGTGAACAATATTATAAAAAATGTGTTGTTTTAATTAATAATAATTTAATTATTCAAATGTTTTCTGCAAATTCAATGTATTTATTAGGATTAGAATTAAAAATTCTAAATGAAAATACTGATATCTCATATTATTTTCTTGAATTTAATTGTGAATTAATAAATTATTTTTCAACACATTCAGTTAAAAATAAAGATGTTTTACAAATAAAATTAAAATTAATAAAAGAATATTTTTTCAATAATAATTATAATAAAATTATAACATGGAAAAATAATAAAAAATTTCATATTGAATGGAATGAATTAAGAATAAATAATATATTATATGGTTATACAATTATTTTTGAACCAATTGAAACAAATGAAATTAATAGATCTAATTGTAATGAATCAATATTTTCTCCAAGAAGAAAAGTAACAATGTCTCAAAATGTAAAATCAACAAAAATTACTTTTCCACAAATAAATAAAAATTTCCTTCCCTTAACAGAAGAAAAAGAAAAAATAAAATATAATATAAAAGAAAAAAGTTATTATATGAATGATACAAATGATAAAAATAAAACAATAAAAGATTATTTTCAAAATAAATTTGAAAAAATAGTAATAAATAAAAAAGAAAAAGATACAGAAAATAATAGTAATAATTTAGGTTCTGAAAGTGATTTTTCAAGTGAATATCATAGTTATTCTTTTGATTCAGAAGAAGAAGAAAATGAAGAAGAAGAAGAAGAAGAAGAAGAAGAAAAAGAAAATGAAAAAGATAAAAATTTTAAAAATAATAAACAAGAAATTCTTATTGATACTTCAAATGATAATGATAAATATTATGAAGTTAATTTAATGAAAGTTTTTTTACAAATTTATGATTTTAAAAATCATGTTTTTAAAGAATGTAGAGATTATATTTCAAAAAGTAAAATGGTTAAATTAATAGATGAAGAAAAATTAATAACAAAAAAAAAATTAACTAAAAAATTTGAAAAAAAAGTTTCTACAAAATTTGATAAACTTAATCCTTCTTATTCAAATGAAAATAATAATAAATCTTCAGATTTAAATCAAGAAAAAAATATATCAAATAAAATAGTAGAAAAAATAATAAGAAAAATAATTGAACCAAAATTAATAAATACAAATATTTTATATTATCTGACTTTTTATATTATTAAATTAATAAATTTAATTACAATATCATTTATATTATATCATTTATTGTATAATAATATTCAAAAATTATTTACACTTTATGAATCAATTTATTTTGAATGTAGAGTTATTGGAACAATTGGTTTAATTGAATTTTATTCTTTTGAATATATATTATTAAAAAATGAACATTATTATAATTTTTATCAAAATAGAACAAATTATAGAAAATCACTTGAACCAATTTTATTTAATTTATATTCAAATGGATTAAATGATGTTAGATCTTATGATATAGAAGAAAATAATTTAAATAAAGATTATCAAAATAAATTAAAAAATTTAAAAGGAAATTTCACTGTTTTCCATGAAACTAAAAATTTATTAAATGGAAATAAATCAATTGAACTTTCATCAGCTTGTGCAGTTAAGGAATTTTTTTTTTCTTTATTTAATTTTATTATTAGTGAAGAAGATAAAATAAATTTTTTAAATATTAATTTTAATTATATTTTATCAAATATAGAACCTTTATCAAAATTATTATCATTGAAAATTAATATTTATATTGATTATTTAGAATATTTTATTTCCAATTTAAAAAAAATGCCTTGGAGACTTTTTTTTATTGAAATATCTATAATAATTATTATTACTTTATTTTGCTTATATGGAAAAATTAATATTATAAAAGAAAAACAAAAATATTTAGGTATGTTTTATAAAATAGATCATCAAATATTAAAAATACTTCTTTTAAAATGTGAAAAATATTCTAAAATTCAAATTAATAAAGAAAATCCTATAAATCATAATAATCTTTTAGAAATTGGACAAGATGATTCTGAAATTGATTCTTTAATTGAAGTTAAAGATAATGAATATAATTATTTATTTAATAATAATAATGAAAACATAGTAAAAAAAAAAAATTTAGCACAAGTAGAAAAAATTACAAAAAATACTGAATTTAAAAACGCCATAATAATAGATTTTATATTTATAACTTTTTTATGTTTAATAATAATAATTTTAATTATCCTATTAAATAATTCATATAAAAATTATTTAATATGTTCAAAAATAAATTTTAATTTTATTAAAGAAATAAAATATTCATTTATTTCTTTAAATACAATAAGAAATACAATAGTTTTCAATAATTATTATTACAATAATGATAAATTTTATAATTCATTTTTAGAATCAATATTATCAATTTCATCAAATTATCCAGAAATAAAAGAAATTGATATAGAAATACATGAAATTTCAAATAAATATAATCTTCCAGGAAATACATCTATGATATTAAATAAATATTTAACAGATAATTATTGTATATATTTAAAAAATTTTTCTATTCAAAATAATATAACATGTGATGAATTTGCATATAATATTTCATATTTTGGTCTACCGACAATTGAAACATATTATTTTAATAACTTAATTCAATTAGGATATTTAATATTAAAATATATTCAAGAAAATGATAATAAAGGATATGTATATTATGATCAATATTATGATACTCCATTATATGTTGATATTTATAATGATGAAGAATATGCAAATTTAAATCCTTTTAAAATTCTTAATATTAATTCAAT
>JAJJLH010002376.1:0-23776 GCA_023806865.1 Isotricha sp. YL-2021a | reverse complement strand
TAACATAAATATAAAATCAATCCAACCAGAACTTTCAAAATTAGAATAAAATTTATTATTTTCTGAAAATTTTGGATTTTTTAATAAAGAATATATTTTATTTAAAGCATTTCTAGCAGTATGAATATTTTCAATTTGACAGAAGTGAATTTCAGCACCTGGATAATTATCAATATTTTCAAATCCAGCTCCTTTTAATTTATTAGCATAAGCAGATAAATAAGGTCTTGCATCAAATATACAAATTCTCTCATTTAAACTTATTCTTTTCATACAATGTAATAATTCTTCATCATATTCATTTCTTTGATTAGTTAAACCAACTTTTGTTTGAGAAGATCTCCATATACTTCCTCTATTATTATTATAAAAATAAGATAATGTTGGTACTCTATTTTTAGTTCTGAAAGCAGCTGAAGCTTTTAAATAAGGATCTGATAATTTTCCAGGGACTATTAAAAATTTTGGATATGATTCACATAAAGAGTAATTTTCATTTAATGTTGTTGTTCTTAATAATAAATTTTGACCTTCTGATTTTAAATTAACTAAACCTTGACGTGCAAATTCTTTTTGTGGATTATATATTGTCCAACCATTTATTATATTTGGTAAATTATATATTGGATTATTGTCATTGTATTTAACTGCAAATGATGAATATGTTGCCATTTCTCTATTTGATATTAAATTTATTAATATTCCTAATAATGATTCATTTTGACCTAAATTAAATATTAATTGAAATATCCTTTGATCTTTCATTGTTATTTGAAGTGTGTATTGAAATGATTTAAATTTATCTAAAATTTTTTCTACTGAATCTATTTGATGAAGAGGTAAAGAAAAAAAATTATTTGGAAAAAGATTTTGATATTCTTTTTTAGTAATGAAATTAGGAATTAAATACAATCTAAAAGCTGTAACTAATAATTTACATTGAAATTCATTTTCATCTATTTTAATAATACAATTATCCCAATCGATTCTAGTTTCATTATATATTAATTTAAAATCTTTTAAAAAATTTTGATCTGGATTTGCAGGTTTATTAAATTTTGTTGGATAAGGATTTAAATTATTATTTGTTTTTGAAGGAGAAGAATTTAAAAATGCACTCATTGATGATGATGATTGTGTTTTATCTTCATGAAGACCTAAGCTTTGATTTTCATTTGAAGAATCTTGAGTTGTATAAGTTACTTGGTTCATAAATGTGTTTGTTTGTGGTTGATTTACTTTTTGGATTTGTTGCTTTACTACATTTACTCCTTTATTTAACATATTACCGAATTTGTTAAGGTAATCCATTATTAATTTTTAATATTTTTATTTTTTTTTAATTTTTTTATTATTTTTTTGTACCAAAACTAAGTTAAAAAAATAAAATAATAAATAAATAAATAAATAGACTTAAATAAATCTTCAAAAAATTAAAAAAAATGAGAACTTTAACAATAATAATTTTAATTCTCATTACATTTATTTCTTCAGAAGAATTACAATCAGAAGACAATGTTTTAGTTTTAACAGATGACACATTCTTATCAGCAGTAAAAAAATATGATACATTAATGGTTTTATTTTATGCACCTTGGTGTGAACATTGTAGAAATTTCCTTCCCGAATATACAAAAGCCGCAGAAATTTTAAAAGGAGAAAACATAATTTTAGCAAAAGTAGATGCAACAATAAATAAAAAATTATCTGAAAAATATAATATAAAAGGTTTCCCAACAACAATTCTTTTAATAGAAGATTCAATAATTGAATATAATGGAAGGAGAAAATCACAAAATATAATAAATTGGATAAGAAAAAGAACAAGTTCACCATCAAAAGAACTTAAATCAGTATCAGATATAAAAAAATTTATAAAAAATAATGAAATATCAATAATTTATTTTGGTACAAAAGAAAAAGAAATAAAAGAATATAATAAAGTAGCAAGAAATGATGAAGAATTAGAATTTGGATTAGTAAAAGATTCATCAATAATAAAAGAATTTGAAGCAAAAGAAAGTAGTGTAGTAATATATAAAGAATATGAAGAGCAAATTGAATTAACTGAAGATTTAAATGCAAATCATATAAAGGATTTTATTACAAGACGTTCAGGACCAAAAATAATGAAATTTAATGAACAAGCATCACAATTAATTTTTGGTGAAAATCAACCTGGTCTTTTCTTATATGTAGATCCAAATTATAAACATTATAATTCATTAAAAAAAATATTCCAAAAAATTGCAGATCAAGTAAAAGATAAAATTCAAGTTGTTATAACAGGAGTAAAAGAAGGTTTAGAAACAAAATTAGCAGAATATATTGGAGTTTCTGAAAATGAATTACCTTGTGTTAAAATTGCTGATACTAGAAATGATATTAAGAAATATAATATGGAAGGTGAAATTAATGAAAAAAATGTATTAAAATTTGTAAAAGATTGGGAAAATAATGATTTAGAAGTTGTTTATAAAAGTGAAGAAGAACCTAAAAGTAATAAAGGTAATGTATATAAAATTGTTGGTAAAACTTTTAAAAGAGATGTTATTAATACTAAAAAAGATGTTTTTGTTAACTTTTATGCTCCTTGGTGTTCCCATTGTAAATCTTTTGGTAAAGTATATAATGAATTAGCTAAAAAATTAAAGGATAATGAAAATATTGTTATTGCAGAAATTGATGCATATGCAAATGAAGTTGAAGGTATTAAAATTAATAGTTTTCCTACTTTGAAATTTTATCCTGGAGGAAAAAAATCTAATCCTATAGAATATGATGGTGATAAAAATTTAAATGATTTGATGGAATTTGTTAAGAAGTATTCTAGTAATAATGTTGATGTTAAGGAAAATGTTAAAAAGGAAAAAGTTAAAGAGAATAAAAATGAGAATGAAAAGAAAAAAGATACAAAAGAAGATGATAATAAAAATGATAAATATGAAGATCTTTAAATTTGATTTTATTTTCATTTAAAAAAAATATTTTACTCTATTTAATAATTGAATTAAAATCAATTACTTATTTATTTTAAATAAAAAACATGAAAAAAAAATTATTCTTATTTTGCTAATGCAATTTTATCAAGTGCTTTCATTTTTTTTCCATTTTCATCTTCAACTATTTCTTTATCAAAAGCATCAACAACATCAGTAAATCTAATATGATTATATTCATTTTCATCAACAATTTCTAATAA
This sequence comes from Isotricha sp. YL-2021a, assembly GCA_023806865.1. Classification (NCBI taxonomy): domain Eukaryota; phylum Ciliophora; class Litostomatea; order Vestibuliferida; family Isotrichidae; genus Isotricha; species Isotricha sp. YL-2021a. The sequence continues at coordinate 20,574 of JAJJLH010002376.1, read as the reverse complement.
TTTTTGTACTTTTGATTCAATATCATCTTGATTATAAAGATTAGTTCTTTGAATAATTTCAACAAAACTTTCTCCTGTAATTATTCCATATCTTCCTTCATCTACTTCTCTAAAAATTTCTACTAAATTTGCTAAATAATTTTTTCTAATATTTAAATTAAACATTATTATTAAATTTAAGAAATCACTTAATAAAATTTTTTTTCCTATTTGCATTAAAATTTCAACATTTTCGATTTTACTTTCAATAAAATCTTCTATTTTTTGTATTAATTGTTCAATTGATTTTGGTTCATCTTTATATAAAATATTTGCAATTGTTTTCCATAAAGTTTCATCCATATAAATACTTTCATTAATAATTTGTTCATATTTACTATTATTATTTACAATTTCTTTAATTAATTTTTTAATTGTTTCTTTTATTTTATGTAATATTTGAATAGAATAATTTTCATCTAATTCATTTCTTAATAATAAACCAAATAAACATATTTCACCATTTTCTTTAGAATATAATTTAATACCATTTAAAACATTAATAGCCCATTCAATAATTAATTTCTTTAAACCATATTTTGATTTAAGATAATTAAATAAATGTTGTTCCATAGTATATTTTGGGATTTTATTTTGCATATTTTTTTTATCATTAATTATTTTTGTTTTATAAATATCATTAATCATTTCAATTAAAGTACCTTTTCCTAATATTCTTGTATTTGTCGTTAACGGTGTGATTTTTTCATGCGGATTTTCAAATAATGATTTTAAATCAAAAATACTATTTTGTACACTTGGAGAAAATTCATTATTACTTTCTCTATTTCCATTTGTTTCTGTTCTTATCATTCTATTTGCTTTTCTAAATAAATTACCTGATAATTTATCATTATCTTTTTTTAATATTTTATTTTTTTCAAATAAACTTTTATTTTCATTTTGCAAAGTCTTTATTGATATTTCATATTCTTTATTTTTCTTTTTTAATTTATTTAATTCATTTGTTAAATTTTTTACTTGTTTTGATAATTCAATATTATCATTTTTTCTATTTGTATTTAATTCAGTTATTCCTTTATTCATTTGATTAACAATTGAATTTATATTCTTTTCATTTTCACTTCTATATTCTTCAATTTTTTCAAGAGAATCTAAAATTAAATTAGAATTATTAAACTTATTTAATGTTGATAATTCTTTTAATATAGAATGTACTTTTTGATTTAAAAAAGAATAAATATCTAATATACTTTGATAAACATTTAAAGCATATAAATATTTAGGAGTACTTTTATTAATCATATCATTAATATAATCAATTTTAGATTTTAAAAAATCTTGAAAATATTCACTAAATTTATTAACTTCATCAGGTTGTTTTTCATAAAATTTTTTGATATTAGAAACAATTTCATTAAAATTATTAATTTCAGATTGTAAAGAAGAATTTTTTACTTCAGGAATTTCAATTTGATTTTCACTATTTTTATTCTCATTTTCATTATAACTTTGATCATTTTGATTTAATTCTGATTGACGAAGTGGTTCATCATTTTCTTCATTAATATTATTTTCATTATTATTATTATCTTCTTCTTCTTCTTCATCAGTAGCTTGTCCATTTAAAACTTTTAAATATTTCAATGATTGTAATATTAATGATGCATCTTCTTCATTTTCTAAATCAATGTTTAAATTTGTTAACTTTTGAAATTGAGAAAGTATTTCTGCTACTGAATTTAAATCTGTAAAATTATTATTTGATATATCTAAAATTTCTAATGTTTCTTTGTAATCAAGTATTTCTTTTGGTAATTCTGTTAAGCCTTTATTTGATAAGTCAATTGATGTTATTGGTTCTGACATTATTTTATATTATGTAATTTTTTAGTTAAATAAATATATATTTTTTAATATAAATATATTAAATATTATTTAATTTCTATTACTAGATTTACATTAAAATTTTATAAATTTAATTATAAAGTCAAAAGTTTTTTCTTTATGTTTGTTCACATTCAATTAAATGTATAATTGTAGGAGTAAAAATATTATCATTTGAACTTGATTTTTTTATTTTTTTACTTTTACTAATCTTAATGTTATTATTACTACTATTATTATTATTACTATTTTTCTTTCCTATTTCAATTATATCAGGTGATGATTTTCTTTTTAAATTTTTATAATATTGAAAATGAGATGTAAAATTAGATAAATTCCCACTAGGATATTTTGTAATATTTATTACTTTCCCTGAATAAAAACCTTTATGAAGAGTATAAAATAAAGAATGTAAATAATCAAAATAATTTTTTTTTGAAACTTTACCAGAAATCATATATAAATGTCTTTCTCTATTAGGGGATGATTCATTTTCAGAAATTGGTGATATTGGTGATGAATCATAAACACTTGATTCTAATCTTAAATTTTTTGATTGTTTTGATAATACTATTTTCTTCTTTTTTTTAAATTTATGATAATGATGATTACATTTATAAATATAAGGATGTAAATCTAAATCTATTAATTTTTTTATATATGGAGATACATTTGTTGAACCAAATGATACTCCTGATTCTATTGATGATTTAATTTGTTTTGTTTTTAAATTGATTCTATAATTATTAAAAAATGATTTTATATAATTTGGTGTTGTTTTTGAATTTATCATTGTTTTTTGTTTTGAATATTTATTTACTTCTTTATCAGTAATTTTTAATAATTTTGTTCTTGTTGAGTTTATTTTTTTATATTTATCTGATTTTCTATCTCTTGGAAAAGCATCTTCTTTTGTTTCAAAAATGCCATATTTATTATTACTTATTGTATTATCGGTATTATCATTATTAATTAATTCTTTAAATTGATGATTAAAATCATGGATTTGATTAATTTGATGATAATTATTATGATTAGGAGAATGCATATAATACTCTTCCATATTTCAATAATTATTAAACTTATATTTATATATAAAATTAAAAAATATAAAATATAATATATTATTATTTTATTAATTTATATATCATCTTTTTTTTCAATATAAGAAATATCCCAACCTTTATTACTTTTTTGAGTTAATCTACTTAAATTAGAAATTATACAATTATCACCTTTATTATTATTACTTATTATTGATACTAATGTTTTTTCTGAGTTTAAATACTCTGTAATATTATTTGATATTGATTTATAAAAATTTTTTTTATTAATTGGAAATAAAATATATGGATTTTTGATTTTAGATAAATATTTTTTTAATTTTTTTCTCTTATTATTTTCATAATTGCATTTACATTCATATATTTCAATTAATTCATCATATTTATTGTTTTTTATTTCATTTTCATTATTATTTAACAAGTAATTTATTTTTTTTAAATTAATATTTTCTTTTAAAGCACTTGAAATAATTAATTTTAAATTTTCAATATCTTCAATCAAATCAATTTTTATTAATACTAAGTTTTCATTTTCTATTATAAATGGTAAAATTTCCAAATCTCTAAACATTTTGTATTTAGGTAAAAATTTAGATTGATTTTGAATGTATTCTTCAACTTCATCATATCTCTTTTGAAATTTTTTAATAATTAAAACTTTTTTTTCAATAGCATTATAAAGATCTTTGTATTCACGAGAATATAATTCTAAACTTTCTTCATTTCTTCTTTTATTTTCTTCAAGTATTTGATTATGTACTAAAATTTTACCTTTAATTTCATTTTTTTTATTTTTCATTTCTTTTCTCTTATTATACAAATTTATTATTTTGTTAACTTTTTTTTTAATATTATTATTATTATTAAACTGAACAGTCAATAAAACTTGTTTTATTAAATCAAAATTAATCATTATTGTATTATCTAAATCATAAATATAATTATTAACATCCATTTTAGTTTTTTTATCATTATTACGATAGGCTCTAAAAGTATAACTAAGATAATTTTGAAATGGAATTCTTGTACTATTGAAATTTGTATTATTATCTTTTTTTAAATTAACATTATTTCTTGAATTCCTACTTTTATTACATTTATTCTTTTACCTTTGTACTTCAATTTTTGAAAAATTTTTAATTGGAATTCCTTTCATTATTAAATTAAAAAAAATAATTTTTTTTTTATTAAATTATTGAAAAATTTTTGTAATGACTACTCCAAAAGTTGGTCAAGAAATAGAAATTAATTATAAAATATCAACTAATAATGGAGTTATATTAGATACAACAGAAAATAAACATTCATTTAAATTTATAATTGGTTCAAATAAAATATTAAAAGAAATAGAAGAAGAAATATTAAAAATGCAAAAAGGTGAATCAAAAGATATAAAATTAAATTCAGAAAATTGTGAAAATATATTTAATTTAATAAATGATGAAAATAATAAAGAAGAAAAAAATAAAGAATTAAATTGTCATATTGAATTAATAAATTTCCATGATAAAATAAAAAATATATATGAAATGGATACAAATGAAAAAGAAGAAATGGCAAAAAAATTAAAATTAGAAGGAGTAGAATATTTCAAAAAACAAGAATTTGAAAAGGCAATTGAAAAATTCAAAAAATCAGATTCATATATAATTAAAATAAATGAAAAGGATTTTACATCAGAAATGAAAATGTTAAAATATTCAGTTTTATTAAATCAATGTAATTGCAATAATAGATTAAAAAATTATGCAGAAACAGTAAAAGTTGCAAATGAAGTAATAAATTTAACAAAAGATAATATGAAGTCATATTATTATAGAGGAACTGCATATGCTTATTTAGATGAATTTGAAAAAGCAAATGAAGATTATAATAAATTAATTGAATTAATGAAATCTTCTAATGATCCTGGAGTCATCTCATTAAGACAATTAATTGATTCAAGAAAACAAAATAAGGAAAATAAAGAAAAAGAAAAAATGAAAAATATATTTAAAAAAGGTTTATATGATGATAATAAGTAAATTAAAATTATTTTTTTATTTTTTTAAAAAGTAATTATAATTTAATTCATATTTTCATAATTTTAAATCATATTAAAATAAAAAAAATGGAAATTCATATAGATGAATTTTTAAAAGATGATTCATATAATTTTGATAAAAATTTAAAATTTATCGAAAAAATAGCCCATGGATCATTTGGAACAGTAATACATATGAAAGACATTATATCAAATAAAGATTTAGCAGTAAAAGTAATAAACAAATCAGGTTCAACTTCAAATTTAATACACAAAATGAAAGAGGAAATAACAATATTAAAGCAATTAAATCATATAAACATAGTAAAATTTTATGGTTTCAATGAAACAAATTCAAAATTATATATTTTAATGGAATTTTTACCATATGGAACATTAAGTACATGGATTAAAAATAACATAGATAAAATAACTGAAGAAAAAGCAAGTATAATAATGAGTAAATTATTTTCAGCAGTAGAATATTTACATCACCAACAAATATGTCATAGAGATATTAAACCAGAAAATATAATGTTTGGTAAAGAAAATGATCTAAATAGTATTAAATTAATAGATTTTGGATTAAGTGCACAACACTTTGATAATATATCTACAAATGATTATTGTGGAACTTTCCTTTATATGGCACCTGAACAAATAGAAAAAAAATCCTATTCTCAAACTGTTGATGTTTGGGCTTTAGGTATTATTTTATTTATGTTATTAAATAATGGGAAACATCCTTTTTATATGAAAGGTGATTTAAGGAAAGAATTAGCACAAAAAATAAAAAAAGGAATTTTTAAATTTTATAATAAAGTTTCTTTTATGGCTAATCATTTAATTAGGAAATTATTAGAAATTAATCCTGATTGGAGATATACTGCTGAAAAAGCAATGAGACATCCTTGGATTACTAGAAATAAAAATGATGAAATTCCTAAAACTTTTAATGAAATTTTATCAAGGAGAAATAATTTAAAAAATTCGAAAGATTTATTACTTATATGTGTTTTTTTAAATTTTTGTAAAGTTAATGATAATAAAAATACTTTTGGTAAAAATAAAAAAAGGAAAGTAGAATTTCTTTTTAAAATTAATAATAGTTATATTAATAAAGTTAATTATTATAATAAAGTTGTAAGGGAAAAAAATAATAAAATTAAAGAAAGAGGTTTAGATGTTGATAATGATTTTTTTGCAAGACATTCAATAAAAAGAATTAGTATTTTACAAAGAAATTCTATTATTTCAATATTAAATAAAAATGATGATTTTATGAATAAAATATCATTAGTTAAAAAAAAAGTAAAAAAAGAATTTAAATTGGATAATCATAAACCAAAATTAATGAGAAAACAATTAAAACAATCTTTAACAATTGATAATCAAAAAAAAAAACTTTCAAAATTTCCTTTATTTATGAATAAAAAAAAAAGTAAATTTCTATTAAAAGAAACTGAAACAAATTCAAATGAAATTGTAAATAAAATTATTCTCGAACAACCATTAATATCATTTCCAAAAAAAGAAGAAAAAAATGAAAAAAGTAAAAGTATTGAAGAAAAAAATAGAATAAGAAAATCACAAGTTTTACCAAAAATTATTATTAATAATAATTATAATAATAATAGTGAAACTGAAGTTAAAAGGAAAAGTATTAGTATTATTCCATTGATATTACCAAATATATCTCCTAGTAATAGGATTGTTCATAAATATCAAATTGGAAATTTTTAATGTTTTTAAATTTAAAATAATCATGGATGTGATTTATTTTTTTTATAAAAATTAATTGTAAATTTTTCTAGAATTTTAAATATTATTCAAAAAGACATTTAATATTAAATAATGGAAAATGATTTTATGAAAAATTACTATAAATATAAATCTTTAAAATATTTTAATTTTAAAAAAATAAAAATTGAAAAAAATTAAAAAAATAATTGCAGCAATAGTGATAACAGTAAGTATAGTAACAAAACAATAGCTGCTAAATCTTAAAGTCCTTCTCATATTAAATTTACAATCAAAAATGACTATCATATTTATCATAAACATAACAATTATTAAAATAATCATATTTATATTAATATTTTCATTTGAAATAGTTTTGAACAAAAATAAATAAAAAAATTTATAATAATCAATCAAATGAACTATAAAAAATCATAATTCAATAAAAAAAGGAAAATAAAATAATAAAGATGAACATCATAACATCTTATTTTTATTAAGAAGCATTTTGTTTTATTGAAATTAAAAATCTACTATTTTGATTTAAATTTAATATTTATATGTCTAAAATATAAAAAAATTGTATCATTTTCTAATTTATTTATTAGATATCTAATAAATCATATAAATGATTATTTTTGTTGATAAAAAGTATTTTTAAGAATTGAATCAATTAATTCATATGAATCATCATAAAGTAAATATTTTTCTACTGGTTGATAAAAAAATAATTTAAATTTGACTCATTAATTTTTAAACAAGGCTTATTAATTTCTCTTTCATTAAATGAAACAATAATTTAAAAATTAATATTTTCATTTGATTATAAGTATATTTATTATTTTGAAATAGTTGTTAATATTAAAAGATAAATTTAATTCTTTATTTCTATGAATTAAAAAAATAATTTAAAGGATAAGATGAATATTAATGTTTGATATGCATACATATTTTTTATAAATTTTTATATTCTGTAATAGTTTAATATTTAGAATAATATGAATATTCTTTTCCTTATAATATATAAATTTTATATCCTTCATAATATATATAATTTTTTTTTTATATTTTTTCACATTCCTTATTAAAATCATTTAATTCATATTTTTTCAATTAAAGATGGCTCATATCTTTAACTTTGTTTATAGACACAATAACCGATATTTATATAATTTCCTAAAATAATATTTTCTTTTGAATAATATATTCTTTATTTATTTTAATATCAAAAAAAGGAGTTAATGACTTTTCTTTTTTAATAAAAATTTAATTCTATTTCAAAATTATTTAATAAAAAAAAATAGAATAAAATGTTAATCAATAAATTAAAAGTAAAATTATCTTTAAAATATTGTTTTATATTAAATGATTTAATTCTCGTTTTTGATAACATTTAAAATTATTGAAATTTATATTTTTATTAGGAATTAAAAAATTATAATAACAATTTTGGTTCAATTTAAAATATTTCATTCAATTAATTTTATATTTATATATCTACTTTATTTTCTTTAGTTTTAAATTATTATCTTTTTTTAATCATTTTATTATTTTTAATTTTAATTTTTATATAAATTTTTTTTTTTCTAATTATCAAAAAGAAATCATATTTTTTTTTCATATATTAATTTTTTCAAAAAAAATAAAAAAAAAATTTTTAAATATAAAAAATAATAAAAAAAAAATATAACTTAAAAAAATGTTTTACAACACATACAGAGCAACAAAAGCAGCTCTTCGTGAGCGTGAATTATCAGGTTCTCCTTCATATGACAGGGCTCGTTTAATTGAGCTTCAAAAGAAAGAAAAATTAAAAGGTCTTTTAATAACAAAATTTTGTAGAAAATATGGAATAATACATCCAGAAAAAAATTTAGAAGATGAAATTTCAAAATTTGTTCAAGGAGGAAAATTAACTGATTTAGAATTAAAAAAATTGGAAGAAAAAATAAGAAAATTACTTCGAGAAAAAAAATTAAATAATTCATATCAAGCAAATTTAACAGAAGGTAATTTTTACAGTGGCCAAAATATAAAAAATGAAAATTTTCAAAATGAAAATTTAAAACATATTCCAAATAAAACAATAACAGAATTTAATACCCAAAATTTAAATTTAAATGAAAATACAAAAAAAAAAAAAAAATATTCAAATATATATGAAGAATTAGCAGCATTAGAAGCAGAAGAATCAGCAGTACAACCAAAAATAAAAAAAATAGATTTTACAAAATATGGTGATGAATGGAATGCTATAAATATTTATAATAAAATATTATTTGATCAACAAAGAAAAGAAGAAGCTTTAAAAGAAAAAGAAGATAAAGTTTTCTTACATGAAGCTTTAGGAAAACAAATTGAAGAAAGAGAAAAAAAAATAGAAGAAGAAAAAAAATTAGATAAAGAATATGCAAAAATATTAAAAAAACATAATAGAAAATTAATAGAAATTGAAAAAGAAAAAGAAAGAGCATATGAAGAACAAAAAAATAAAATTCAACAATGTCGTTTGGCTCAAATGGAAGATGATAGAAAAAGGAAAAAATTAGAAGAATTAAGAGAAAAAAAATGGGAAAGATTACAATTAGAAAGATTTAAAAAAGAAGATGAAGAATTAAAAGAATTTGAAAAAGAACAACAAAAAAAAAAAGAAAAAGCAATAAAAGAAGCAATGAAAGAAAGTGAAGAAAGACAAAAAAAATTAATTGAAAAATTAAAACAACAAAAAGAAAATGATGCTCAAATGATGTTAGAACAAAAATTAGTTGAAGATAAAAAAGAAGCAGAAAGAAAATTATATTTTAAAAGAATAGAAAATAGAGCAAATACTTTTTTAAGTGGAATTGCAAAACAAGAACTTGAAAAAATGAAAAGAGAAGAAGATGAAGAAAGATGGAAATATAAATATTATATGAGAGAAAAATTAAAAAAAGATCAAGAAAAAGAAGAATTAGAAAAAAAAAAAAGAGAAGAAGCTAAAAAAGAATTAGCTAAAATGTTAGAAATTCAAATTGAAGAAAAAAAAAAAAATGATCAATTTGATAAAATTCTTGATGAAGAACAAGGAAGAATTTTTAAAATTGATCATGATTTATATCATCAAAGAGAAAGAGAAATTGAAGCTAAAATTGATAGAATGAATAAAAATCATTTAAAAATTCTGAAAAAATTAATTGAAGATAAAAAATTAAAAGAAAGTAATAAAAGAACTAAAATGAGTCCAACTGAATATTCTATGAATTATAAAATTTTAGAAAAAGCTCATGATGCCTTACAAGCTTAAAAATATGTTTTTTTAATTGAATTAAACTTTTATTTTAAAATTATAAAATATTTTTTTTTGATAATTCATATCTAATGTTCAATCTATTTAAATAAAAAAAATAAATTTTTATCTTTAATAAAGATTTTTAGATTTAGAATTTAAGCTATTATTTAGTTTATTTATATTTTATTTTATTATTAAGTTTTTATTTTTAATTTATTTTAAATATATTATTTCATATTTTTTAAAATTAAAATTTTATATTAAAAATAATACTTTAATATTTTATTCTTTATTATTTACAAAACATAAATCAGTTTATTATGTATATGCAGATTATATGTCAATAATCTATAATTATAATAAATATTTATATTATTGACTTATTATTATTTAATCTTTTTATTTTGTTATAAAATGTAACTAAATTACAATAAATCTGTTATTATGATATTAAAAGGTTATTTAATTAACTTAATCAAAAATGATAATCACAAAAATTTAAATATTGATGAAACAAATAATTTTTAATTTTAGTAATGATTTAAATATGGTTAATTAGAAAATGAACATGAAAATATAAAAGAAGGGAATAATAATAAATTAATATCAAGTAAATATAATAATATACCAATAGTAGATAGCTACAGATATTTTGGAGTAACAATAGATAATAAAAATTCTTCCATTAAAACACTTGAAGAATATAAATCTTAAAGTAAAAGATTATCTTGATAAGAACAGACTATTATTGAAAAGTTTCTTCTCCTTAAAATCCATAAAACTGCTCATCAACAATTCCAGGAAAGTAGACAGCTCTATGGAATAGCAGTCTTTATCGATATTCCCTTAGTAGTTAAGATATTAAACAATATAAATAAGAAATACTTACTAAATATATATAATGTTATGGGATTATTAAGATGAACAGAAAAAAAAATAATAAGTATTATCAATAAACAAAATTATTTTTATTTTTTAAATATTAAGGATATAATATATTATTTTTAATTTTCAATCATTTAATTTAAATAAACTAATGTTAAGTTAAAATTTATTTTATCCTATATCATTATATAAAAAAAGATGATTTACTTTTTATTTTTTATTTATTTTATTATATTATAAATGAATAATTATAAATAATAATTTTTTTAAATATTAATATTTAATTATTTTAAATGATAAATTAAATTATTATTTAAAAAAAATTATTTTTTTATTTATAGATTTAAAAATGTTGGAAGATGAAAATGATTCACCAAAAGAGACTCAATTAACAACAGAAGAAGAAAAAAAAGAAGAAGAAATAAAAGAAGAAGAAATAAAAATAGAAGATAATAAAATAGAAAATATTGAAAAAACAAAAATAGAAGAAAATACATCAGAAAAAATTAAAGAAAATGAAGAAGATATAAAAATTGAAAAAAAAACAAAAATTGAATTAAATGAAAAAGATGATAAAGAAGAAATTTCAACTTCAAAAAAAAATGATTTAAATGAAATAAAAAAAATTTCAGAAATAGATTCAAATAAAAATTATGTTAATAATTTATTTATTCCAGATCAAACATATGATCTTTTACTTGATGATAATGGAAATCCAAACTTAAATGAAAATTCAATATTTGTAATTGATAATAATTCAGAACTAAATATTAAAATAATGAATAATATAAAAATTTCAAATGAATTAAATTTAATATCAAATTGTTATAAAGAATTTCCAAATTTAAACTTTGAAGATGAATTAAAACAATATATTAAAATAGAAAAAAAAAATATAGATATTATAAATGAAGATGAAAATGAACTTCCTTTAAATAAAATAAATGATTATATAATTGAACCTGATAAAATTAATATCATGATTTATTTTAAAGTTCAATTTATTAAAAGTGGAATTTATACTTTTTATTTATTATATAGAGAAAAAGATACAAGAAAATATAAATTAACATATCCATTTAAAATTTTAGTAAATCCAATTTTTAATTTAGGAAAAGATGAAAAAAAAAAAGAAGATATAAAAATATCAGTAAATAAAATTCAATTACAAAGTGTTTTAACAAAAAATTTAGGAAAATTAAATAATTTTGAAAATTATTTTCATGAAGTAAAATTATTAAGATATAATTTTATACATTTTACATCAATTCAAGAATTATCATCATCAGATAATTTATTTTCGATAAAAGATCATAATCAAATATCAAATTCATATTTTGATGAAAAAAATTTAACTCAAATTCAAAAAGTAAATTTATTTAAAAAAAAAATGGAAAACCTAAGAAAAAATTATAATATTGGAAGTTGTATTGATATTATTTTAAATCAAACATCAATAGAAAGTAAATTTATATATGAACATCCAGAATGTGGAGTAACATTAGATAATTATCCTTGGTTAACTGCAGCATATGAATTAGATAAATTATTAAATAATTATTCAAATTTATTTTATGAAAAAAAAGTTGGTTGTCAATGTGCTCCTTATATAAATAATGAAAATGATTTAGAAGATGCAATTGAAGAAATAAAAAAAAAAATATATAGAGAAAATTTAGAAGAATTTTTTTTAGTTAATATTGAAGATTGTATTACTAAATTTCAAGATTTTTATAGAAATTTAGAAAAAGATCAATCTTATGCTATGAAAAGATCTTATTTATTTAATGAATTAGAAAATAATTTTGGTATTAAAATAAATTCTAAAGGAAGATTAATTTTAAATGAAGATAATTTATATGATTTAATATCTCATTCATGTAATAATTTTGGAGAAAAAAAATTTGGTGTTAAAATTGAAATTGAATTTGTTTCAATGTTAATTTTGGAAACTACAAGAGATAAAAAAACAAATACTTACATTAATGAGTTTAATTTTTTAAAAGAAGTTAAACAATATATTAATAAAATAAATGATGAATGGACTTTAAGAACAAAAGAAATGTTACAAATTGCAATTTTAAATGTAAAAGAATTTATAAGATATGAATTTATTCAATTAAGAAGAACTGGAGTTAGAAGAAAATTAATTGATAATTATTTTCATGTAATTGATCCAAATGATAAAAAAAAAATATTTTTATGTAATGGTTTTATTATGCAAAGTGAAGATGAAAAAAATCCATTTCCAGATATAACAAAATATGGAACTTATTATTTATTTAAAAGAAAAGTTGTTGTATGGAATGATTCATTAAAATTAAATTATGGTAATTCAATTGAAAATACTCCTAAATTTTTATTAGAATATATGTCAAATTATTTAAATGATATGGCAAAAATTTTTGATGGTTTTTATATTGATAATATTATATCAATTCCAAATCATGCTTTAAAATATTTATTAAATAAAGCAAGAGAAATAAATTATAATTTATTATTAATAACAGAATTACCAGAAAATAATTTAGAAAAAGAAATATCTTATGTTAATAATTTAGGTATAAATTTATTTGCAAAAGAAATGATTTGGTGTACAACACCAAAAGATATATCAAATAATATATGTGAATATGGTCATGGTAGAGAAAAAATAAAATTAAAATTTAATAAAGATAAATTTAAAAATAAAAATAATGAAAATAATTCAAAATTTAAAGATTTAAAAAGTCAAAGACCAAATTCTATTTTATTTGATTTAATATTAGATAATCAAAGTTATTTTGAACAATATAATAATTTAAGTATGAATTTATCAATGATGGCATGTATTGGTTTATTAGATTGTGCAGTAGGATCAACACGTGGTTATGATCAATTATTTCCATTTCAACCAAGTGTAGTAAAAGAAAATAGAAATTATATTTATGATAATCATTTTGAAGATTTAATTAGTGAAATAAAAAAAAATATGCAAAGTAAAGAACAAACAAAAGAAATTTTTTTTGAATTTCATCCTAGAAATTCAGAAAATCCAAATACAAAACATGTAAAATTAGCATTAAGTTCTCATAATTGGAGACCAGATATAAATTTAACAAGAATAAATGATAATTTATTTACTGTTAAATTAAGATTACCAAAAGGGAAATATCATTATAAATATGTTTTAGATGGTAATATTTGGACCTATGATGCTTCTCAACCTATGGAATTTGATATTAAAAAACAAATTAATAATGTTTTAGATTTATGTGATGATACTAAATTAATAGTTAGTGATATTAAATTATTAAGAAGAGATATTAATATTATTAGACAAAAATTAAAAAATGTTAAAAGTGAAGTTTATGTTCATACTGATCAAGATTTAATTTGTATTATTAGAATGATTTGTGATGGAAAAAAAGTTAGAATGAGTATTGAAGAAAGTGGTGGACTTGGTATTTATGATAATGGAGAAAAGATTTATGATGATGATAATCAAAGTGTTAGTTCTAGTATTTCTAAAAATAATAATAAAATGTTTATTGGAGGAAATATTAATAAAAATATTAATGGTAATTTTGGAAGTAATAATAATTTGAATAATAATATCAATAATAATTTTAATAGTAATTTTGGAAGTAATAATAATTTAAATAATTTTAATAATAATTATGGAAATAATAATAATTTTGGAAATAATAATTTCAATCAAAATTTTGGAAGTAATAATAATTTAAATAATAATTTCAATCAAAATTATGTAAATAATAATAACTTCAATAATAACAATTTCAATAATAATAATTTTAATAACAGTTTTAGTAATAATTTCAATAATAATTTTAATAATAATAATTTTAATGGCAATAACTTCAATAATAATAACTTTAATAATAATTTTATGGGAAATCCAAACATGAATAATATAAATCAGCAATTCCCAGGTTTTAATTTAGGAAATTCATATAATAGATTTATAATATCACCAAATCAACAAAATCAAATGAACAATATTCCAAATCAATTTAATCAAAACAGCAATCAATTCATAAACAACATGAATAATATGAATAATAATATGAATAATAATATAAATAATAATATAAATAATAACAATATGAATAATAATAATATGAATAATTTTAATCAAATAAATCAATCAATAAATTCTCGTACAAGTTCATCAAATAAAATATCTCAAAGTAACAATCCACATAATCCAATAAATCTTCTTCAAAATTATCAAACTCAACCAAATTTTTTAAAACAACAAAACAAACAAAATCAAAAAAAAAATTATACAGAATACATTGATCAAATAATATATGAAGGATATGCAGTAATTTGTAGACCAGGATATGATAAAGATCATGGTGAATCAATTAATAGTAGAATTATTTTACCAGGAGAAATTTCTGATTTTATTTGTGGTTGTTATATGAATGTTGAAGATTTTGAATTAAATAATTTTTTAAGTGATTCTGTTTTAAGTGGAGTTAAAGGAAATGTTTATTATTCTAAAGATTCTAATTTTTTGAGTTCTATTTCTAATGTTTCTTTTGAAAATGGAAATACTATTATTGATTTTCATTCTATTTTACCTAATACTGTTATTATTCTTAAATTAAGTTCTAGAAATGAAATGGAGAATTTTAATTAGGAAAAATTTATTATTATTTAAATTTTAATATTTAATTCATTAATTTTCATTCATTATTTTTTTTAATTTTCCTTTGTTTTTATATATTTATTTTATTTATGTATATGTAAATTAATATAAAATTAATTTTGAAATAATCTATTCTTTTTAATAATTTTATATTATCAAAATAAATGAAGAAAAAAATTAATTTTTAATTATAATATTTTAAGTTTCAATTTAATTAATAAATTAAAATTTCGACCAAAATAATTAAAATCCTATTATAAAAAAAGAATTCAATATAAATGTTTGACAATTTTTTTTCAACTATTTGTTTATGTATAAATCAAAAAGATTTAAGTACTAATTCAATAAATATAAATAATTTAGTATTAAATGAAAAAGAAAAAGAAAATGTATGTTTTAATATTAATAACAATAATAAAAATTTAAATTCAAGTTCTACAAATGAAAAAAATCTTTTTTTTTCAAAAAAATTAATTAAAGATAATAAAAATCCAATAAGATCACATATAAAAAATAATGTGAATAATAATAAAAATGTAAGTAGAAGAGCTTCAGTTGAAAGCTTAAAATTGATAAATCAAAAAAAAAGAAATAAACATTTTGTTGAATATATTGAAAATGAAAATAAAATTTTTACTGATTTTTTAGTTAAAGTTGATGATATTATTAATGAATGTGTTGAAATAAAGTCTGTAAGTGAAAGTAGTGATGACTCAAAACAATAAATTTGTATGTTTTATTTATAAATCAATTTATAAATTATAAAAGATAATTTTTATAAATGAATAACTTTATTAAATATAGGTAAAAGAGTAATTATTATTAATGTATTTTTTAAGGTAAAAAAAAGATTGTTAATAAGTATTAAATATTAAAAATTATAAGTTATATAAAAAATCCCTTATTAAGTAAATAAGTATATTTTTTTATTAAATTAAATCTATATTATTAAACAATTAAAAAAAAATAAAAGATTTTTCAAAATACATTTTTCAAAAAAAAAATAAAAAAATAATAAAAATACTAATCAACATTATAAAAAAAATGAAATTAAAAGAAAGTGCTAGCATGAGTTACTTTAAAAATGAAATAGCTTCAGTATCATTCCATTGCAAATACAACACATCATTTGGTCAATCTCTTCGTTTAGTAGGAAACATAGAAGAATTAGGTTCCTGGAACCCCGAAAATTCTCTTCTTTTAGTAACAGATCCTTCAATTTATCCAATTTGGAAAAGTACAACAGAAATAATTTGTCCAGTTGGAATGGAAATAATATATAAATATATATTAAAAAGTGATGATGGGAATATTATATGGGAAAATTTACCTAATAATGAAAATAGGAAAATTACAGTATCTTCACAAGGAAAATTTATTATAAATGATGAAGAAGGAATTATTAAAAATAATGTTATTAAAAAAGAAGAAATTACTAAAAGAAGTAAATCAATTATGGAATTAAAAGCTGATTTAACTGAAAATTTTAGTAAGAAAGATTTATTTAGTTATGATCCAAATGAAATTAGTAATATTAATAATGAATTATATGATACTTTTATTTTTAGTGAAAATCAAAAATTAAATTCCGAAGATAGAATTATTATTGCCAGTATTTTTTTACCTTTTGAAATTGTAAAAACTGGAAATGAAGATAATAAATATAAAATCAATTTAGGTGATGAAAATTTAATTTATCAAATTTTATTTGATATGAAAGAAAAACATTTTTGTGATGTTTTCTGGGTTGGTATGTTAAAAAATTATAATGAATTTGATGAAATTGAAATTGAAGAAATTGCAGAATTTTTATTAGAAAAAAATATTTATTTAGTAACTGTCACTGATAAAGAATTTAATGATTATCAAATGTATATGTCAAAAATTATTACTCCTGTTTTTATTGATAGTACAATTGATTTATCAAATGAATATTTTTTAGCTTATGAAGACTATTTTTCTGCATTTCAAACAATAAATAAAAAATTTGCTAATATGATTCAAAATTTTATTCAAATTAAAGATTTATTAATGATAAATGATATTGGATTATGTTTAATTCCAAATTCTTTAATGCAAAAAAAATTGTATTCAAGAGTTGGTATTTATTTTCATATGTCTTTTCCTTCTTCTGATGTATTTAAAGCTTTACCAAAATCTGGTGCTTTAATTAAAAGTGTTTTATTATGTGATGTTATTGGTTTTCATGTTTTTAATTATGCAAGAAATTTCTTAACTGTTTTAAATAGAGATTTTGGAATTTATTATGAAATAAAACATAATGGTTTTATTACTTTAAATTATTTAGGAAAATATATTATTTTACATATTATGCATGCTGGAATTGACATGGATTCTATTAAAAAAATTACAAGTAGTAATGAATATAATAATTATATTGATAAATATAAAAGAATTATTGGTGATAAAATATCATTTTTAAGTATTGATAATTCTGTTGAATTATCTGAATTAAAAATAAAATTTGATGCTTATGAAAAATTTTTAGATACACATGAGGAATATAAAGGAAAATCAATATTAATTCAAATATTAAAACTTACAGATTTTGATAAAAATAATATATCATATATAGAAAAATATGTATCACATATAAAAGAAAAATTTGGTGAAGATTCAATATCATTTCAAAAATATGACCAAAAAGAAAATAGTATAAATATAAAAGAAGAAATTGCTTTATATACTTTATGTGAAATATTATTAATATTACAAAAATGGAGAGGAATTTGTACTTCAGTAAATCAATTTTTATTATGTAAAAATGCAGAAAAAAAATTTGGTTTAATTATAAGTGAATCAATTGGAGTTTCTTTAACTGTAAAAAGTCCAATTAGAGTTAATCCTTTTAATAAAAATGAATTAGTTTCAGCAATAGAAAAAATTTTAAATAGACCTGATGATATAAAAAATGATTATTATGAAAAAGATATGTATTATATAAAACGAAATACAACTTTTTCTTGGATTAAAGCATTTTTTTCAGATTTAAAAAGAGTAACAATTGATAATGAAAAATTTGAAAGAGTTGAATTAGGAATTGGATTTGATTTTAGATTAATGAAATTAAGTAGAGATTTTAAACATTTAAATTTAAATAATTTAACAGCTTTATATAAAAAAAGTAAAAAAAGATTATTTTTTATTGATTATGAAGAAACTTTACAAACTTTTGAAGAAATGGATACTACTAAAATAGATTTATCAGATAAAGTAATTTTGGAAACTCATTCTCCAAATGAGAGAATAATTTCAGTATTACAAAATTTATGTTCAGATTTAAAAAATGAAATTTACATTATAACAGGAAGAAAAAAAAAATTTTTAAAAAGTTGGTTTGGTAATATAAAAAATTTAGGTCTTGGAGCAGAATATGGATTTTTTTATAAACAACCAGAATCAAAAAAAAATAATAATAATAATTATGACGAAGATGGTTTTTGTCAATTAATAAATGTAAAAGATTGGTCATGGAAAGATGCAGCATTAAATATTTTAAAAGAATTTACTGAAAAAACAGAAGGAAGTAAATTAACTTTAAAAGAAAGTTCAATTAGTTGGTCTTATAAAAATTCAGATAGTTATTTTGGTCATATTCAAGCAAATGAAGTTAGTGTTCATTTATTAAATTTTTTTGGTGAAACTAAATTAGATGTTGTTACTGGGAAAGATTATGTTGAAATTAAACCTAAAAATATTAATAAAGGATTTTTTATTAGTCAAATTTTATTAAAAAATTTAGAAAATAATGATTGTCCTGATTTTATTTTCTCTATTGGTGATGATACTAGTGATGAAGAAATGTTTAAGTTTTTAAATTATGTTAATAGGGAACAATATAGAGTAAATGAAAATATTAAAATTTTTACTGTTACTATGGGAAAAAAACCTTCTGTTGCTAATTATTATATTACTGAACCTGGGGAGTTGGTTGAATATTTGGAAATGTTGTATCATCATAATTAATAAATTTTTTGATATAAGGTTTTTTATTTTTGGTTTTTTTTTAGTTTTTTGAGGTATTTTTTTAGCTTTATTTATGAAAAAATTTAATTATGTGTTATTTGTTATTTAAATTTAAAATTTAAAATGAAAAATTATTAAAATTATTTTTTTAAAATAATAGTAAAGTATTTATTTAATTTATTTTTTTCAAATTATTAGAACTATGTTTTAATATTCAATTGAGTATAAAAAAAATCTTTTTATTAAATGATTAATGTTATGTTTTAATCATCACATAATTCTAAAATATTGTTTTTCAAATTCATAAATTCATATAGTTTAGTCTAAAATTATTTTAATTTATTTGTTTCCATATTTCTTAAATAATTAATGTTTTAAATATTAAAAAAAAGGAGATGAAAATTTTATAGGAGAAGTAGCAAAAATTATTTTGATGATTATGATAAAAATAGTATTTGTTTTATATGGAAGAAAGAATCAATGAATATTGTGACTGATATTTCTGAAACATTTTTTAAATATGTACCTGAAAAATTTGCTCTTCAAAAATCATTAAAAATGATAAAATATTTTTTGTTGAATTAAAGAATATTTTAAAATGATAATTGATTTTTAATTATAAAACTTTATTTATTTAATAAAAAAATTATTAGTATCATCAAAAAAAGTTAGTCTATTATCTTTAGATTCACTATTTTCATTAATAATTTGATTTAATAATTTTTCTATTTAAGATATTATTTCATCAATTTCTTTCAAGTTTTTCTTTAACAATTTCCATCATAAAACTTATAATTGAATTATTTGTTTAATTTTTTATATTTATTTTTGTTTTGATTTTATATCTGTTGAATTTTCTTTTTTAATACTAATATTACTTTTATATTATATATTTTTATTAATATTATTATCTGATAAATATTTATTATTATTTAATAAATTTTTATTATTAACTTCTAAATTTTTATTATTATTATAGGATAAATTGATATTATTATTATTATTATTTGATAAATTGTTAATGTTATTATTATTTGAAAATTTTCCTATTAGTTTACTCTTG
>JAJJLH010002375.1:0-23958 GCA_023806865.1 Isotricha sp. YL-2021a | reverse complement strand
ATGATTATATAATCAATAATATCATTTTCACTATATATTTATCAGAAATATTTTTTGAAAAAATATAATGAATAATAAATTAAAGTATTATATTTAATATAAAAAATTTTAATTTTAAAAAAAATGAAATAATATATTTAAAATAGATATTAAAAAATTTTAGAAAGAAATTTTTTTTGAAAAAATATAATGAATAATAAATAAAAGTATTATATTATTGATTATATAATCATTGATATAATTTATATAATATTATATAAATTATATCAATGATTATATAATCAATAATATAATACTTTTATTTATTATTCATTATATTTTTTCAAAAAAAATTTCTTTCTAAAATTTTTTAATATCTATTTTAAATATATTATTTCATTTTTTTTAAAATTAAAATTTTTTATATTAAATATAATAATTTAATTTATTATTTATTATATTTTTTCAAAAAATATTTCTGATAAATATATAGTGAAAATGATATTATTGATTATATAATCATTGATATAATTTATATAATTATTAATAATGAAAATGGATATATAATTTATGGTGTTAATATAAAAGAAAATGAAAGAACCACCTTTTGAGAAATTTGCAATTTCTTTTATCATATATCCACCAAAATTTTTTTTTTTTATTTTATGTTTTCAATTAAAAATAATTTTAAATAATTGAATTTCTAAAAAATTTTTAATTTAAAATGTCAAGGGCAAATGTAGGAAGTATGAATGATGAAAAAAATAAATGATATCACAAAAATTAAAAAATTATAGATAATTTAGATTTTTCTTTTATTAATATTGTTTCTATTTCTAAAATTAAAATTCAAAGTTAAAAAATAAATGCTTAAATTCCAAAAAATATTGAAAATTTAATTTCTAAATATTCAAAATTAAATGATATTCCTGAAAAAGTTTTAGAAATTTTATATGAATATATTAAAGATAATGGATATTTTGCTAAAAATTATTTAAATACTTTTCAAGTTAATAGATTAGATTTTGTTTTTTATGGTAATAATAGAAAATTAAATAATGAACAAAGTGGAATATTACTTTCATTTTTATTTATTTCTAGTATTACAATTCAATCATTATTTCTTCATTTAAAATAAATTTTTAAAGATGAATTCACTAAAAGAATAAATATAAATATTTTATTAGTAGGTAGTATATTACATTATATAAATGTAAATGCATTTAAAGATAATTCAACACAAAATAGAGAACCTTGAAATTTATTTAATTATTATAGAAATTATCATATTTTTTCAATGAAGAACTTGAAAAACAACATGATGTTTTAAATAGTAATGCATTATTTCTTGATAATGATGAAATGGTTGATTATTTAATTCCAGAAAATAAAATTAATCATTATTGGGAATTTAATGAACAATTTTCTTCATCAAGAAAGCATTAATAATATTCTTATTTACTTTTGTATTATCACAATTATAAGAAGAAGAAGAAAGAAAAACCCATATTCCTGAAAATCCAAATATTTCTCCATATCCATACCCAAATCCTAATACCAATCAAGATAAATCACACACAAAACAAAATGAAGGAGAAGAAGAAAAAAATCTAAAATGTGAAGAAAAAGAAGTATACAATCATAGAACTAAAAAATGTGAAATAAAAAACTAATATAAATCAAATGAAAAATCAATGAAAAATATAATTTATGTTAAGTTAGCATTTCAATTATATAATATTACTACAAAAAATGTGAAAAAGTTTATAAAACAAATGAAAAATATAATGTAAAAACTAAACAATATAGGTCCTAAAATACAAAGAAGTAAATATTTTTGAAAAATATGTTTTTGTTAAACAAAAAAGGATTTAAAATCAGAAGAAATGAAAGATATGATAAACAAAAAGGTAAATATGTTATAATAAAAAGAAAAAATAAATAAAAAATTTAATTTTCGTTTTATTTTTCAAATAGAAATAAAAGTGTTAAATTAATAAATAAATAAATTATAATTTTTATTCTTTTGATAAATGCAAGTGGTGCCTATGTATGGTAATCTTCAATATTCTTTAACCGAAGATCCTCTAAATGAATTATCATTATGTAAAAAAGCAACAATAAGACAACAAGCAGAATATTTGCAAATTTTAAGTGGATATGAGGGTAAAAATAGATATGATATGATGTTTTTATAACTTTACCAAATGGAATGGAAAAATATTTATTTAAATGTAAAGAAGAATCATCTGCTTGTCAAAGACAATGTTGTCCTTCTGACTCACGTGAATTTAAAATGAAAATAAAACATATATCAAATCCAATGGATTATTTTGCTGATTATCAAAAATATTATGCAAAATTGGATAAACCATTTAAATGAACTTGTTTATGTTGTAATCGTCCTACTATTACTGGAATTTTCCAAAATGATAATCAATTTTTTGGTTCT
This sequence comes from Isotricha sp. YL-2021a, assembly GCA_023806865.1. Classification (NCBI taxonomy): domain Eukaryota; phylum Ciliophora; class Litostomatea; order Vestibuliferida; family Isotrichidae; genus Isotricha; species Isotricha sp. YL-2021a. Next base: position 21,527 of record JAJJLH010002375.1, on the reverse strand, counting down.
GTTACTCAAGAATATACATGTTGTGATCCATTATTTGAAATTAAAAATGAAAAAGGTGTTAAATATGTTATTACTATTGATTGTGATCAATGTAGTTTTTGTTGTAGTTGTTGTTGTAGTAAATTTAATAAAGTTGAATGTATTATTAGTGATGGAAGGAATAGAAAACCTGTTGGAAAAATTACTAAAACACCTGCAAGAAATTTTGTGGAAATTGTTGGGGATGCTGATACTTATGAAATTGAATTTCCTCCTGATGCTACTCCTCATGAGAAACTTTCTATTATTATGGCTGGGTTGTTTATTGATTATAGATATTTTGAACTTATGATGAAAGGTGTTAATGGTTATTATTATGATAGAAGAACAGGAATCATTGTTTATTAAGGATTTTAAATTTTTTATAATCTTTTTTTTTTAAAAAAATTTATTTATTTTAATACATCTATTTCTCCTTTTTTTTGAGAATAATATCAAATTTTTTTTCCATTAATTGATTTAATATTATTTCTTCTTTTACTATTTATTTAAATTTATTCATATTTTTTCATCTAAAAATTTTTCCATATATAAAATATTAAATCATTTTTACTATATTTTAAAAAATATTTTTTACATATATATTAATATTAATATTTTGTATAAAAAATATATGTTTAATTTTTGATATTTTATTAAATATTATTTTAATATTTAAAAATCTTATTTTTTATATAAAATATTTTTAATAGCTAAAAATCTTTTTTTTTCAAAAATTAATATCTTATTATATCTTATAAAATTTGCATTTAATATCCTATAATTAATTATTATTTAAAAAAATATCATTGAAAAATTTATTTCATATGATTAATAAAAAATAAATAAAAATAACTTATTTAATAATTACTAAAATAATCAAAAAAAAATAAAAAAAAAAAGTTTTATAAAATTATTTTTAAAAAAGATAACCAATTATCATATTTAATTTTTAGCAACACAACGATGTTTTTTACATTTTTTTCCTTTTCCACAATGATGGAACCAATCACATTTTGTTCCCCATTTAATTTGATTATCTTTAGTTTCAGAATATTTTACTTGGCATCTATAATCATAACAACGAAGTCCATTATCACATAAATGGAATAAATCACAATCTTCATTTAATGTTCTATATCTTCCTGAAATAAAACTTAAACAAAAAAAGAAAATTATATAAAATAAATTTTTTGACATTTTTATTTTTTATTTGTTTATTATAAAACGAATTTAATAAAATTTAAAATTAAAATATTTTTTTTGTTTTAAAAAAAATTTTATACATTTTTATTTATAATTGAAGAAATAATTTAATTATTCTTCTCATACTCCTATTTTCAATTAAGGAATTAAAATTTGATAATAAATAAAATTTTGATTTGATAAAATTTGATTTATTGATTTTAATATTATCAAATAAGTATTACAAAAATTATTTTTTTTTTATTTTTTACTTTGTTTTGTTGAAGGTAAAATATCATTAAATTTAAGATTTCTTTTATAAACTTGATTTCCATAAGAGTCAATAATTTCTTTATGATAATCATTAGGAGAAAATGTTCTAGTAAAAATTGTTTGTTTATTATTATTAAATTGAAATTTTTTATTATTTCTATTTTGTCTAATATCTTTTTCAGAATAAACATTTTTTGTCATTGATAAATTTTGAGGAATATTCTTTTCAAAATTTAATTGAATAAAATTAAAATCAAAATTAGGATCATAATCTTTTGGTGTATTATTTATGAAAATTTTTTTTTTTTTAGGTTCAAATTTTCTAGGAGAAATTAAATAATCTGAAGGATTAAAAATATTATTTGAAGATAATTTTTTATTTGTATTAATACTAATTGAATTATATTTATGATGATTAATAATTTTATTATTATTCAAATTTAAATTAATTTGATTTATTTCATCATTTAAAATAATATTTTTATTCTGATTACTATTATAAAAATTATCATTTAATTCATTTTCATCTTTTATTAATTTTTCTAAAAATAAATTATCTTCAATTTGAACAGATGGATTTTTTTCATTATTAATCAAAGATTGATTACTATTATTTTGACTTATAATAGGAATTGATTTTAAATTAATTATTGGCTCATCTAAATTTTCTTTTTTTTCAGATGATAATTGATTAATTTGAATTTGAAGATTTTCAGTTGGTTTACTTGAAGTTTTATTATTTCTAGCAATATTTTGATTTTTCATTTCAATTATACTTCTTTTATCAAAACTTTTATGTCTTTTTGGTGAATTAAACATATTATTATTTTTATTATTATTACTATTTTCATTTAAATTTATTGTAGGAATTATAATTTCTTTTTTTTCTTTTTTTTTTCTATTTTTAATTGGACTTGCCAAAATATTTATTTTATTTTCTTTTTGTAAAAAACCAATTTCTTTAATATCAAAATTATTATTATAATAAAAACCAACATTTACACTTCTTCTACCTGGATTTGTAGTTTTACCTCTTGTTGATTTTCTTATATTTAAATTTTCATTTTTTTTTAATTCATTTTTAACATTATCTTTAATATTTGTATTTTTTATCTGAGTATTATTTTTATTTTCATTATCATTAATAAGACTATTATTACTATTATTCAAATTTGTTTTATTATCATTATTAGTTTTAGAATTATTAGTTAATTTTTTAAAAATAGTTATAACTTTTTTTTTTTTTTCATAATCTTCATCATCATCATCACTATTAATATCTTTTCCAAGAATAAAATCATAATCTAAATCAACTTTATCTAAATAAGAAGAATCAATAGATTCATTTTTTTTATTTTTAAATTCTAATTTATCAGTTAATTTCCTAATATCTTTTTTTTTAACTTCTTCAAAAGTTCCTAAATTTCTTCTAAATCTTACATCTTTAATAAATTCTACTAGAGTACCAAATCTCATTTTAATTTTATTAAATTGACTTTTCATATTATTATATTTTTTTAAAGCCTCATCAAGATCAGTTTTATAAATTAAAAGATGATCACTTAATTTTTTATCAATATCATTTTTAATATTTAAAATTTTATTCCATTCACTTTGAAATTCTTTTGTTCTTTTTTCAAGTGAAATTGCTTCTTTAACATTTTGCATTCTTACTTCCATAATTTTTTCAGTATTAGTTTTAATTTCTAATTTAATATCATTTTCTAACATTTTATTTTTATTATCAGAATAATCATTACATCTTTGTGAAGCAGAATTAACAATTGTTAATATTTCTTTAGTCATATTTTCAATTCTTGATTTAATTTCTTTTATATCTTTTTTCATTTGTTCTTTTATTGTGTTTAAACCAGAAACATTTATTATATTATCATGTATATAATCTCCCATTGTTTTAAATTGACTTTGTGGTCCAATAAATCCAGGAACTAATAAATTATCTATAAATATTTTATCATATTTAAATTTTGAATCACTTAAATCTTTCATTGTATTATTTAATCTTATTTCATGTGTTATAATTTGATCTTCTATTTTTTTTTTAAATATATCTAATTCTTTTAATTTTTCTAATTTTACTATTATTTCAGCATATGAATCTATTAATTTTGTGTTTTGTTGGGTTATTGTGTTTAATTTTGTGTCTAGTTCTATTAAAGATGTGTTTGTTTTTGTATTTATTTCTTCAAATTTTTTTTCTGTTTCATTTTTTAAATTTTTCATTTCTTTTAAAAATTCTTCTCTATATAATGTTATGTTCATTTGATTTGTTTTTTCAATTATTTCATCTTTTGATATAATATTTTCATTTTCTGTATTCATTTTATTGAATTTAATTAATAAATTTAATAAAATAAATAAATTAATTTTTTTGATAAATAAAAAATGAGTATTGAAGATTTGACTGATTTAGAACAAATTAATAAAAGTTATAATGAAAATAAAAGTGAAAATGAAGATGAAGATGTAAAAATAAATGAAGAGAAAAAAAATGAAAATAATGATGAAAATGAATTAAAAGAAAATAATGATTCAAAAAAAGATGAAAAAGAAAATGAAGAAGTTACAACTAATGAAATAAATGAAAACATTCAATCAAATCAAATACAAAAAAAAGAAAAACCAAAAAAAGAAGATAAATCAAATCAAACTTTTGATAGTAAAGAACAACAAATTGAATATTTACAAAGACAAATAGATGAATTAACAAAAGAAAATAATAATTTAAAAAATATTAATGAAAAAAATGAAAAACAAATAGAAGATGATAAATTATTATTAATATCAAAAGAAGAAGTTGAAACAATTTTTGAAAATGCAAAAAGTCAAAATATAATTGAATTAGAAAATAAAATAAATACAATGAAATCAATGGTAAAAGAATTAAATCAAGAATTTGAAAATCAAATAAAAAAAAAAGATGATAAATTTAAAGAAAAAACACAATCAATAATAAAACAATTAGATGAATATAATAAAAAAGAATCAAATTACATAAATCAAATAGAAACTTTAAATAATCAATTAAAAGATTATCAAAATCAAGTAAATAATTATATTAAAGAAAGAACTACAATGGAAGATATTATTATAAGACAAGAAGAAAAATTAAATGTTTTAGTTAATAAATTAAATCAAGTTGAAGATTTAATTAAAAGAAAAAATCGACTTTTAAAAGAAAATGAAGCATATGCAATTGAATTAATTAAAATTGTTGAACAACAAAAAACTCAAATTAATCAATATAAAATAAGTAATAGAGTTATTGATAGAAATACTTTTTCAACTAATAATATTTATCCTAAAGTAACTCAATTTAAAAATAATAATAATTTAGATAACGAAGAAAAAAGTAATTATAATTATATTCCAAATGATAATGATATTAAAGAAAAAGGTGTTGTTTTACCAGTTATTAATACTTTTAATAATATAAATGTTATTAATGAAAATTTAAATGAAGATTTAAATAATGAAAAAAGAGAAGATGATAAAAATGAACAAAAAATTGAAGAATTTAAAAATATGATGGATCAATTAATTGATGATATTGATAATTAAAAAACAAATATTTTATTATCATTTATATATATTATTCAAAATTTTTAAATTTTTTCATATTAAAAAAAAATAAATAAAAATTAAAAGAAAATATTTTTAAATAAAAATATTAACTTTATATAAATTCAACCAAAAAAAATTCATTATACTAAAAAAATAATAAAGATTCTTTCCTTCGAAAAAAATATTAAAAAAAAAAAATTATTAATATCTATAATGAAAATCACAATAATATTGAAATTCAGCTCTACATTTTCTCATTTCTTCAACATCTCTTTGATTAGCAGCATTACAAATTTTTTTAAAATATTTAATAGCTTTTTCAATTTTTATTTTGTCTTTATATTTTTCTAAATTTTCAAGAGCATCTGTAAAATATTGTACAATAATTTTTGAAGTTTGTTGTATTTCTCTTAAAGTATCATCTCCCCCTATTACTGCTACATTTTCAAAATATTTTTCATTTTCGTCAAAACGATATTTTATATCTTTTGTTTCTTTTTTATATACATTCATTCTTTGAATTATTAATTCTTTTATTTCTTCTATACTTTTTTTTTTTTCTAATTCAGGATCATTTATTCCTCCCATTTTATTTTATTTTTTTATATTAATTTATGTTTATTTTTTTTATTATTGAAAAAAATAATTTTATTAGATTTTGGGTTTTGTTTTGTTTTTTTTTGATTTTGTGTTGTTTATTTTAAAGTGAAAAATATAAAAATGTATTTTATTAAGTCTATAATTATTTTCATATTTATAATATATTATAAAATTTTTATTTATTAATTTTTTTTTAATAAATATTAAATTTTAGTATTTATTTACATAAAAAACTCTTTATATTTATTATTATTATTACATTTTATTGAAAATTAATAAATCATCAATCTTTATCAAATAAAGTTTCATTTACATCTATTTTTTCATCATTAAAAATTTTTTCAGTAATTTTACCTTCTTCTAAGCAAGTATCATTTTCTTTTAAAACTTCTTTATTTTGTTTTTCATTAATTTTAATTTCATTTATTTTTTCTTCTTCTTTAATTAACATTTGACAAATAGATTGATTAATAAAATTATAAAACCATAATTCTTTATCATTATTTAATTCTTTCCCTCCAAAATATAATTTAATTCTTTCAATTTTAATTGTTTTATATTCATTTAATGTAATAATTTCTTTTTTTAAATCCAAAATATTTTTCCAATTTGAAATTAAAACTTTAATTTCTTTATTAAAATTTCTAATAGTAATATTAATATTTTCTTCTTTAGGTATTTCTTTATCTTTTTTAATTTCTTCAATTTCATATCTTAAAGGTAAATTAATACAATAATTAGGAATTTCATATAAAAATCCTTTTGAATCATAAACAATATTAATACAATTTTTGTAAGGTTTAATATTACTTGCTTTTAATATTTCTTCAATATCTTTTTCATTAAATGAATTGTCATTACAAATATTTTTTAAAATATTCCAAATTTCTTTATCTCCTTCAATTCTACTAGACCAAAAATCTTCTCTTATTTTTTTTAATTCTTCATATTTTTTATTACTAATATATCCTTTCATTCTTTTTAATCCTTTTCCAATATATTCATTTTGTATTTCTGGAAAATTAAAATATTCATTATATTTTGATTGAAGATAAGGTTCAAATGTAGAAAAAATATAACTTGTATTATTATTATTATCAATGTTAATATGATTTGAATGATTTGAATCATTATTTTCTAAATTATTTGAAGAATCTATTCTTATATTATTTGAACTACTTGATATGTAATTATCACTATTTATCATATTTATATTATTTTGATTATCATTATTAATATTATCATTATAATTTGTATTTATGTTATTTATATCATCATATTCATCAATATTTTCTTCTTCATTTCCTTTTATTTTTGAATTAATTATTATTTTTTGACGAAAACATGCACAGCCCATTTATTTTTTAAATTTATTTTTAATTACGAAATATTTTTATAAAATTATAAATTTATTTAATTATTTATGTTAATTTATTGTAATATATATTTTTTATAAAATGGGAAATTGTTGTCAAGCTAATTCTAATAATCAAAAAGGAATTATTAATTTAAAAGATTTAACAAATAAACCCCAATATATAAATAATGAAATAAATAATAATCAAAATAATGATGATTGTTCCATTTTAATAAGTTCTACATCTTTAGAACAAAATTATAATGTCAAATATAGAGAAAGTAATACTATTAAAATATATGAAAAAAATCAAACTTTAAAATCTCATAAAACTTAAGAATAAATGGAATATAATAATATTAATTATTCAATATTTATATTAATATTTAAATTGTAAATAAATTTTATTATTGGTTATTTATTTCAATATCAAATAAAACTTTATTTATATATATGAATATAAGACTATTCTTTATTAAATAAATACTTTATTGAATATTTTTAATTTATAATATTTTGAAAAATAATAAACAATATAATTTTTAAAAATATTTATTTTATTTCAATATCTATTGTAATAATTAATGATATCAATCCTTTTAAAAGTAATATAATAAATATTTATTTTTTCCAAATAAAAACATTTATGAATTAAAAATAAAAAAAATATTAAATAAAACCAAAAATAAAATCATTTAAATAAACCAAAAAAATCAAATTTTTTTATCAATCATTAAAAAAAATATAACCAAAAAAAAAATAAAAAATAAAAATCCATATTAAAAAAACTTAATTATCCTTTTTCTCTTCATTATTCTCATTTTTTTTTTCATCTTCCTTAGAAAATTTCTTAATAATACATTTAATAAAAGCTTCAACTCCATTACCATATTTTTGAGCTTCATTTAAATCAAGTCCAAAAGATTGAATAACAGCTTGTAAATTTTCTGAATTTAAAGCAGAACTTAAAGCATCTAAACCTTGTTGAAATTGAGGTGAAGAAATATTATCATGAAATCCTTGAATACTTTGTTGTTTTTCTGGTAATTTTTTTATTAATTCATTTTTTTCATTTTCATTTAATTTTGATAATAAATTTATTATATTTTCTCTTGTTAATATTTTACCTAATTTTGGATATTTTTTTTGAGCTTGACGAAATGCTTCTGTGAAATTTTTTATAAAATCTAAATTTGAATTTATGTTATTTTGATTATTTTGTTGATTTGTATTTTGATTTGAAATATTATTTTGTAATGTTGTATTATTATTTGATAAATTATTATTTAAATTTTGATTATTATTATTTTTATTTTGTTCTTTATTTTCATTTGAAATTTCTTTATTATCAAAAATTAATGTTCCTGTTTTTAAAATATTATTTATAATATTTGAATTTTTTTCATCTAAAAATATTGGAAATTGCATATAAAAAAGAAATTTTTCTTCTTCTGGATATAAAGTATTTTGTAACATATAAACTCTTCCTTTTGATGTTCCTATTTTTTTCCATATCCAATCACCTGGTGTTATTACTAATGGTTCTTTCGTTATGTTTTTTGTTAAATTTTTCCATTCAAAAAATAGTAATCCTTCATTTAAATAAAATCTTATTTCTCCTTTATCTGGATTTGCTTTTGCTTTTTTGTCAATTATATTCATTTCTCCTACATTAATTTTAAATTCTTCTTTTAACATTTTTTAAATATAATTTTTTTTAAATTTTTATCTTTTTATAATTTTATTTTTTATAGTTTAAATATGTTAAAATATTATTATTATTATTATTTAATTAAAATAGTCATATTATTTATATAAAATTTATTTTTATTTTAATTATTCCAAAAAATATTTTATTAATATAAATTAGATTCCTTTGATAAAAATATTTTATTTTGAGGTGTAGAAAAAATATTATTTTTTTGATAATTTTCAGTTCTTTTTTTATTTATATTTCCATCATTAAAATTATTATTATATATATTAAAATTATTATTATTTTGTTTTTTCAATACAATATCACTTATTAATCCAATTATATAATATTCTGTTATTAATTTTTCTTCACTTAAAACTTTCATTCTAATATGTAATAATTGATTTATAGTTTGATTATTTTTTAAATTCAATTTATTACATATAATATCACAACAACTTAAATCTTTTAATTTCAAACCTTTTTTTCCATTTTCTTTCAAATACATTTTTGAAACATGTGAATCATTAACATTTACAAAATTATTAACTTGTGAATTTCTAAAATTAATAAAATAATTATTTTTATTCGAAGTCATAGGTGTAGAAATTTGATTATTAAAATAATTATTTACATTAACAAAACTTAAACCTTTAGTACTGCTTTTTTTACCATATTTTCCAGTTTTTTTTATAATATCATTTTTTAAATCATTAATTAAAGTAATTTCATGAATTAAATAATTAATAAAATAACCAATAATCATAATTAATTTACTAATTCCACTAATACTAGCACAAATATCTTGAATTTTTTGATAAGTTCTATCATAAATTCCAGCTTGATTTCCCATCCAAAAATAAAAAACTCCATAAATTCCAGAATTATACATTTCAATAGTAAATTTTTCATTAACATCTAAATTAAAAGAATTAATATTACTTTGTTCATTAAATAAAATTCCAGAATGAGTTGCAATTTTTAATGGTTTAAAATTTAAATTATTAATAGTAAAAGATTCTAAAATAATTTGATTTCTTATTTTATTAAAATATTTTGTTAAGGGATAATTATAATTACTAACATCAGCATATTGATCAATAAAATAAATAGCAAAAGAAAAAGTTTTAAGAGCAAATTGATCACTTTTATTAATATCATAACAATTATTTTTTCCAATTTGAGTATGATTTTGACATCTCATTAAAAAAATTCCATAAGTATTTCCATTAGGATTTGAATTTCCATGTTTTAAAACAGGATATTCAAAATTAATATCATTTTTATCATAAATAACATTTTTATTTTTATCAAAATATTTTTGTATACATATTCCTTGATTAAAACTTTCAATATAATCACTTAAATGATCTTTTAATTTACCAATATCATTTTTTGTACAAGGACCATAAATCCAATGATTATAATTTGACATATTTGAATTTTCTTCTATTAAATTTGCATTATCATAAACACCATAAATTGAAAATGCTCTATCATCATATGAAATATTATATTCTTCTCCAGTTGCAATAAAATGGAAAATTCCAGTTGAATTAAAAGAAAAAATTCCTGTGTCTGATAGATATTTATTATAGAAAAAGGAAGTTGGATTTATTTTTAATATAAAATCTAATGAAAATACTATACTTAATCCTGTTATTGCTATGTAAGATATTATTGTTACTATTCCTGAAAATGATGATGAGTGACGATCACCGTTTTTATAGTATAATGTTATCGGAGGAGAAAGATTGTCACATGATTTTAACATTTTTTTTTTTTTTTTGAATATTTTTTTAATTAATTTTTTAACCCCCTTATTTTAAATGGTTTTTTTTTATAAAACATATTATTTATAATATTAAAAAAAAATTTAATCAAAAGATTTTTAAGAAAAAATGAATATTTTTGAATTACAAAAAAATAAAAAAATTATTTTTTTTTTCAATAATAATTTTAATGGATAATATTATAAATTTAAATCCTATTCGTACGAAAAGAAAAGTTTTAACTAAACAAGAAACTGAAAAATTAACAAAAACAAAAGAAAAAGATCATAGTCAATCAACACCAAAATCAAAATCATTATCTGAAAAAGTATTATTATCCCCATTATTAAATGATGAAAATATAAAAAAATCAAAAAACAAAAAAACAATAATAAATTTAAGTGAATTAAACTTAAATCAATTAGTCCCATTAGAATACATTGAATTTCCTTCTCCAGAAAGCGGAAAAAAACCAAATTATTTAAGTAAAAGTTTATTTTTAAAAGGAAAAGATTTTAATATGAATTATTATCAAAAAAGAAAACAAAGTCCCATTTTTCAATATTATAATAAATCTCCTATAATTGAACAAGTAATTAATGAAAGATTAAATAATTATAATAATAATTTTTCTTTTTTTATGAAACAAATGAAAAATGAGGAAAATGATATTGAAAAAATTAATGAAAATGAAGAAATTTTAGGATTTAATAAAGATTCTAGTAGTGATGATGATGATGATAATTCGAATAAATTGACTTCTTTTGTTAAAGAAGTTTTAAAAAATAATGAAAGACAAGAAGAAAATAATAAAAATAATTCTTTTGGTTTTGATTTTAATGATAATAATTGTAACTATAATAATTTTTTAGAAGATAATTTAATTCAATCTAAATCAGAACAAATGAATGTTAATATTAATATAAATAATAATTCAAATAATAATAATTATTATTATCAAATTCAAAACCAACAAAATAATCAAGGACAAAATATATATAATCAAAATAATAATTTTCAAATGAAAAATAATTATTATAATCGAAAAAGGCAAAGTGATAATTATTTACATTTTCAAAATCAAAATACAATATTTATAAATAATAATACAATAAATCCAAATATAAATAATCAAGATAATTCAAATTTTAATAATATATATTATAATAATAGTCAAATAAAAACACCTCAAATAAATTATTATCAACCATTTATAAATCAAAATCCAATAAATCAAATGAATTATTATTATAATTATCAATATAATCAAAATTATAATAATAATTTTATAAGATATAATTTCCCAAATCCTTATAGAAGTAATAGTTCAAATAATATAACACAAAATTTAAATATCTATTCTCCAATAAAAAAAAATCATAATATTAATTATTTATCTTTATCAAATGAAGAATTAGCAAAACAAGCTCATAATATAGCAAAAATTCAAAGTGGATGTCGTTATTTAGAAAAAAAAATTGAGGATAATCCAGAATTAGTAGAAAATTTATTTTTTAATAATATTTTAAGTTTTGTTGAAGAATTATCAAATGATCAATTTGGTAATTATTTCATTAAAAAAATATTTAATTATTTATCAGAAAATAAAATACTTCAATTAATAGCAATTTTATTTCCAGTTATTCAAAATGTTGCTACAAATTTTTATGGGACAAGAGTTTTACAAGAATTAATTGATTATTTAAAAAGTGAAAAATTATTATCTGCTTTTATTAAAATTATTATTCCTTATATAGGAATTTTTATAAATGATTCAAATGGAATTCATATTATTTATAAATTAATTAATATTGATAATCCTTTAATTGAAAATATACATTTTGGTATTTGTAATCATATTCAAGAAATTGCTACTAATAAAAGGGGATGTTCTTTTTTAAAAAAATATTTTGAAATTATGAAATTAAATAAAGTTGAAAATGTTGTTAAAGTTATTGAAAAATATTTAATGAATATTATAACTGATCAATATGGAAATTATTTAATTCAAAATATTATTTTATTTGATAATAAAAATTTAAAAGAAAATATTGTTGACCAAATTTCAGAAAATATTATTTTTTATTCTAATCAAAAATTCAGTTCTAATGTTGTTGAAAAGTGTTTTGAAGATAAATTTATTAAAGATAAAGTAATTAAACAAATTTTAATTGAAGAAAATTTTAAAAGTATTTTATTAGATAATTTTGGGAATTATGTTATTCAAAAAGCAATTCTTTCTTCAGATGAAGAAACTCAAGATAAATTTTTTAAAATGATAATTCCATTAATTCCTGAATTAGAAAAGTTAAATTTTGGTCAAAAATTATTAAGTAAATTATTAATTCAACATTCAAAATTTTCATTGTATATGCTTAATATAGATCCTTAATCATTAATTTTTATAAATAGCTTAATGTGATTTATAAATTTATAGTAAAAAAAGGTTGTTTTGAATTAAAAAAATGATATATTTATTTATTCTTAAGTAAAATTAATTAATAGGTTTTATTAAAAATTATAGAAACTAAAATATTAATTATTATTAAAAAAATAAATTAAATAATTTATTAATTTATTTCTTTTAATTTAAATAAACATTTAATGGAAGATTTAATTGATAATTTTTCAAAACATATTAGTAAAATGTTATCAAAAAGATTAGGTTCACAAATTGAAAATATAATAAGTAGAAATCCAATTAAAAATAATGAAGAAAATTATTCAGAAATAGAAACAAGTATTAAATCAGCAATTGAAAGTTTTTTTTATAGATCAAATGATAAAGATTATAATGAAATAGCAACAAATATTTATAATTCATTTGTTGAAAAAGATGATGAAAATATAATAAATGCAATTAAAATTCTTATAAGAACTTATTCTTTTTATGAAGAAATGAATATAAGGAAAAAATTATTTAAATGGAAAATTAATAGTATGAATAATAAAAAAATAAATAATTATGTTATTTCATATCAAAATCCAATTGATAATAATAAAAATAAATCAAGAAGTTTATCAAAAAATAAAAGTCCTAATTATCCTTATTATAGAAAAAAATCAAATATTGATGAATATAAAAATAATGATAATGATAATAATAAAAAGAAAAAAGAATTAAAAAATAATTATAAAATTTTAAATAATTCTAATGATATTTTTGAAAGATTATATTTAGATGGAATGAGGAAAAAGAGTCATCAGAGAACTTTAGAAGAACTTGATGATATTAATAAGTTAAATGGTAGATATAATTAATTATATTTTTTAATCAAATTTTTTTTATATTAAATAATTATTTTCTAATAATTTAAAATCAATTGAATTATATATTCGGAACTTTTAAATTTTTTAATTTTAAATCAATTTTATTTTTATTTTATTGAAAAAAATAAAATTCCATAAAATATAAAAAACTATTGAATCAAAATTAAAAAAAATGTAGATTCAAATATTGATTTTATCTAAAAATATCTGAATTAAAAAATAAAATTAATAACTAATTATAAAAATAAAAATTAATAAATATAACATAATAGTTACCTAAATAAATAACTTTAAACATCTTTAAACCAAAAAAAAAATAAACACATTAATCTTTTTTCTAATAATAATCGGATTCTTTAATCTTAATTAAAAAAAATAAAATGTCATCAAATATAGAATTAAAAAAAGTACAAACAGATATAACATCAACAACAGAAGATATATCAATAAGAAAACAACAAAAAACAAATACTTTAATAGAAAATCAATCAAAAAATAAAAATGAACCACTTCAATTAATATTATTAGAAAAGAATGATAAAAACAAAAGAAAAGATATTTATGGAAATGTAATAAAAAAAGGAGGAAAACAAAAAGTAAGTTTTATAGATGATCCAATATTAAATAAAATAAATAATAAAAAAACTTGTGAAGAAGATGATGAAGGAGTTGGTGAAATTATTGATATTGAAAGTTATAAAAAATATAATAAATTAATGTTATTTGATCATAAAAAAGAAATTTATCCTAGTGTTGTTGATGTTTGTTGTGAAGTTGGTTGTATTATTATTTAAGGAAAATTTTAATTTAAGGTTATTTTATTTTTATATTTTATGTTGTTTTTTAGGTCAAAAAATATAATATATATTGAAAAGATTAAAAATATATTATTGTATTTTTTTAATTATTTCTTCGTTTATAAGATAATAAAATTCTTTATCTTTGTTTTTAAAAAATTTATTTTTTGTTTTAAATATTGGTTTTGAAAAATTTTATTTTTATAAAAATTTATTTTTGTAAGATTTATATTAAAATTTTTTTAATATTTTCAATTAAAAAAATAAATTTAATATTATAATGTATAATTTTATTATTAGAAAATAAATATAAAAATTTAATTTCTAAAAAATAATTTTTTAAAAGGAGAAGTAATAATAGAAATAATTAAATTAATTCCACTTTTTCCTCCAGGAATAAAAGACAAAATAAACATTATCATAACAATCATTTGAATTCCAGTACAAATTAAAGAAATAATATAATAAGTAGGATTAAAAGAAAAATAAAATCCAATAAAAATTGAGAAAAAAAATCCAATTGAAATAAATCTTCTATCTTTTCTAAATAACATTAATAAAAAATCATATGTTCCATAATAAAAAATAAAACTTGTAATTGTTACAATACAACCTAAAGAAAATAAAGAAACAAATTTTTTTGGTGCCAAAATTGCCATTGGTAAAAAAAAAAAAGAAAAACCTATTAAACCTAATCCTATAAATAAAAGAATAAAAAAATTAGTATAACTTTTTTCTACTTCAAAACATTTTGATATTTTATTTATTAAAGAATTGTTATTTTCAATTTCTATTTTATCATTTGTTGATGATATTTTTACAACATTTTTTATTTTGTTTATAAATGAAGAATAAGAATTTTTTGATTCTGTTTTATTTTCTATTCCTGATTCTATATCTATATCTGTTGAAGGGAGATTTTGATAATTTGATGCTTTTTTTAATTTTGATGAATAGTCTGTCATTTATTAATTATTAATTTTTTCTTTTTTTAGTTAATTTTTATTCTTTATTTTTTTTTTATTTTTTTTTTTTATTTAATTTATTAATTGAATAAGATTTTAAAAAAATGAAATTTCGAATTATTCTTATTTCTTTAATTATTTTTGTATTTACCAATAATTCTTTTTATACCATAAATAAAACAAATAATACTTTAGCTTGTTTAGAAATTAAAAGAAAGGCACCTTATCTTAATCTCAATTGTGATAATATTAATCAAAAAAATTCTTTTAAAAGAATTTTTTTTAATAAGAAATTAAATCAAAAAATAAAAAAAATTACTTCAGAAGATATTATTAAAAATACAAAAGAAATTAATGATAATGATAAAATTAAATTGAAAGATTTAATAAGGAAACTTAGAAATTAAACAATTTATATGTTATAGTTTCATATATCATATAACTATATAGGTAATATTATTTATAAATCTAAATAAGAGGTCCTTATATAAATGATTTATATAAAGAAAAAATAGAATAATTATTTATTGTTTAAATTAGTTTATTTAATCTTTATATATCAAAAAACTGTTGCAAAAGATTTTTTTTTAAATTTAAATTTAAATTTATATTATTAAAAATATTTAAAACACTTTTTTCGTAATATAGATAACTAATAATAAACATTTTTAAAACTCAAAAAACACTTTAAAAATATTTTATAAAATAATATAATAAATTTTATAACATTTATTTATTTTACTTTTTTGTAATTTTGACTCTATTAATAGGATTAATTTTAACACTTTTATTATCTTCATTATATTTAATTTTTATAGCATTAGAATTTTTATCTTTCCCAATTAGTGATGAATTAACATTAATATTTTTATTACTTCCAAAAGATTTATCAAGAAGATCTTTATTTAATTTAATTGGTTTTAATGGCTGTTTTTTAATTAAATTTGCTCTAAAAGTATTACTATTTGAATTAATATTAAGATTTTTATTACTATTACTATTATTTAAAATAATATTTTTTTTTTCAATTGGAAAATTAATTTTATTACTTCCAGCATCAATTTGAATTTTTGATTTTTTAATTGGACTATTTTTTAAAATTGATGATAAAAGTTCATTTTTATCTTTTAAATTTTTATTATTAATAATTTTATTTTTATTATCTTCATTTGTATTATTATCTTTTTTTTCATTGTCTTCTTCTTCTTCTTCTTCATTTTCTTCTTCTTCATTATCAATAATATTTTTAACTTCTTTTTCAATTTTATTAATTTTACTTTTTGGTACAGCGTCAATTAATAAATCATCATATTCATTTACAATATCAATAAATTTATTTTCATGTTCTTTTTTCCAAATTAATATTTTAACTTCATTTAAATTATTTTCAAAATCATTTTCTATATTTTCAATATCACAAATTGGATTATCTCTTAAATCAATATATTCTAAATTACTTATTGAAGATAAAAAAGTTAAATTATCAGAATCTAAAATTTTATTATTTTTAAAATTTATTTTTTTTAATTCAGAACACATATCAATATCAATTAAATCTGAAACTTCATTATTTTCAATATCTAAAATTTGTAAATTTTGCATACAAATAATGCCATTTAAATCTTTAAGATGACAATTTTTCATTTGTAAACATTCAATTTTATTAAAATTTGTTCCAATATCATTAAATGATAAAATATTTGAACCATTTAATTTTAATAATTTTAATTCTGGTAAAAAATTTCCAAATTGATTTAATAAACCATAATCATTAGTTATTATTACTGAAAGTTTTTTTAATGAATTTAAATCATTTTCTGGAATATTTAAATATTTACTTAAAATATATTTTACTAAATTTTTATCTCCTGATAAAAATATTTCGTTTTTATTATCTATTATTTGTTTCATAAAATTTGAAAAATTTTTTAAAAAATAATCATTTGTATTTTTATCTTTTTTTTGATTATCAATATTTGATTTTCCTGAATTTAATACTCTAACTAAAGGAGTTTCTGGACGGGGTTTCATTAATTTTTTAAAATTTTTTTTATTGATTTTTATTGGTTTTTTAATTTGTTGATTTTGATTTATTTTTTTTAAAATTTCAATTTTAAATTTATTTGATTTTTTTATTTAATTACAATTATTTTTTTTTTAATATTTAAAATAAAATTTATATTTTTAATTATTTATTTTAAAAAGAAATGAGGGCTTCTTTAGAAAAGAAAAATAAAGAGAATAAAGATGATAAAGTAGTAATTGAAAACTTAACTGATTTATTAAAAATCCCATTTTCAAAATTGAATAATACAAAACTATCAAATTTCTCTGGAAAATACTATGAAGAAATATATCAAGAAGCTCTTAAAGTTGAAAGAGGAGAAATCCAACAAAATCAAATTAATAATCAAAACAATAATCAAAATTTCAATAATCAAAATATGAATTTTAATAATAATAATCAAAATAATTTTGAAAATGATGATAATTTTTTTGAAAATTCAATAAGTTCAGAAAATAATAATATGAATGATAATATGAATAATAATAATATGAATAATAATAATAATAATAATAATAATATGAGAATGAATAATAATATAAATAATAGAACAAATAATAATATTAATAATATAAATAATGATAGAATGTCTGAAGTTTCTGATAATTATACTCAAGGTTTAACTTTACAAAAAGTAACTTTTGAAATTGTTTATCCTACTGTTTTCGGTGAAGAAATTGGTATTTTAGGAAGTGGAAATTCTTTAGGTAATTGGAATCAAGATAAAGTTATTAAATTAAAATGGAATAAAGGAAATATTTGGAGAGGTTCTATTCCAATTAATGAATATAATTTATCTGATTTTGAATTTAAATTTGTTTTATTATTTAATAATAAAATTAAACAATGGGAAAATGGAGCTAATAATATTGTAAATTTTAATAATATTTATCAAGAAGTTATTAAAAGAAGAAATGGGAAATTTAATAAATATAATTATGAATATCTTGAAGATGAATTAGTTTTAAAATGTAAATGGTCATAAAAAAAATTAATTTATTTGTTTAACATAAAAATAAAATAAACAATAAAAAATGAAAACAAAAATTTTTATTTATTTAATAAAATAAAAATTATTTATTATTTAAAATATAAAAATTATATTTTAAAAATAAAACAAACTTTTTAAAAATTAAAAAATGGATAAAGGAAGAATTAGTGGAGATAATTTTTATAAAAGAATAGGAAGTTCAAGAAATACACATAATAATTCTCAAAATAATTTTTATATTCCATCAAATAAAAAAGAAACATTTTCAACTATAATTCAAATATTAAAAAGTGATATTTTATCAATTCAAGAAATGATTAATTCAAATAGTAATGATATTAAAATGTATAAATTATTATCAAAAAATCCAAGTTTAACAAAAAAACTTTCTGAAATAGAAGAAATGAAAAATATTTCTATATTTATTGATAAAATAAATGATCAAAGTGATAATATTGAAAAAATATATAAAATATATGGAACAGAAAATATAAATGAATGTATTCAAAAATTATTTTTAGAAAATGGTTTAAATGATTTATTAATTAAGAAAATTTATGATTTTTTTATTTTAATGAAATTAAATATTAATAATGATAATTCATATCAAGAAACTTATTCTAAAATTATTCCTATTAAAGAATTTATGGAAAAAATTCCTTTTAATAATGAAAAATTAGATTTAAATAAAAAAGAAAATATTAATTTTGATAATAGTGAAATTGAGGATTTTTTAAAAATTAATACTTTAAATGAAGTACTTGATTATAATATGAAAAATAAAAAAATTTGTCCACATGTTGTTAAGTTAGTTGAAAATTTTTTTAAAAATATAAATATCAATATTATTGAAAATACAAATAATATTAATATTGAAAAAAAAAAATTAGATGAAATAACAAATTTTAAAGGTAATCAAATTGAAAAATATTTTAAATTAAAAAATTTTACTGATAATCTAATTGAAGATTATAAAAAAAATATTGAAAATTTATTAAATGAAGAAAAAGAAAAAACAAATTTAAATAATGAAATTGAAAAAATAAATAAAGAATATGAACAAAAAAAAGAAGAAATAAATAAAAAAATTGATGATATAATAAAAGAAAATGAAAATTTAAAGAACAATACAAATTCAAAATTAGATTTTAAATACACTCAAAAAGATATAGATGAAATAAAAAAAAATTCATTAGAAGAAAATAACAAATTAGAAGACTCATATAAAATAAAAATAACTTCATTAAATAATGAAATAAAAAATTTAAAAGAAAAAATAAATGAATTAACTAAAAAAGAAAATGAATTAAATGAAAAAGAAATAAATATAAATATACCAAAAATTGATATAAATAAAGTAAAAATTGAAAAAATTGATTTAGATGAATTTATACAAAAAAATGATACAAATTATATAAATAAATTAATTGAATCAAATGAAAAATTAGATAATGAAATTAGTGAATTAACTACAAAAGCAAATAATTTATCAGCACAAATGACTAATTTAAAATTAGAAAACTCAGAACTTAAAAGAAAATTAGAATTAAATCAATCAAAAACTTTTGATGAAGATTCTTATGAACAAGTACTTTTAAAACAATTTGAAATTATGAAAGAAGCTTTTATTAAAAAAATAGATAATTTATCTATTCAACTTAGTAATGCTAAAATTGATTCAAGGAAAAAAATTAATCAAATTCAACAAAATTTAAAAGAATCAGAACATTTAAAAAATATATTTTTACAACAAATTATAAGCTTGAAAAAACAGTTAGGTAATAAAATTTAGTTATAATTGTTTTATTTTATAATAATAAATATAATATTTTTTAATTATTCATTTATTATATTTATAATAATAAAAATAAATTTTTATTAAATTATAAAAATAAAATACTTATTTAAAATAATTGTGTCAAAATTCAATATATTTTATTTAAATAAATATTTATTTCAAGATTTTTAAGTTAAATCATTTAATTTTATTACAATAAACCCATTAAAATAATTATTTCAAATAATTATTAAATATTGATGGAATAAAAATTATTAAATTATTGAAACTTAAAAAAATTTAAAATATAGATACAATTTCCTAAAAACAAATCAAAAATTATCAGAAAAATTATTCTGAAATAACAATATTTTTTTCTTCATTTTTATATTTACATCCATTTTTAATAATATCTTTAGTCATACAAATAAAGACATCATTAACATTAATAGATTCTTTAACACTAATTTCAAAGAATTTCATATTATTATCCTTAGCAAATTTTTTTCCTTCATCAAAACTAATTTTTCTATTTTTTAAATCACATTTATTCCCAACTAAAATTTTATATACATTTTTAGGTGATTCTTTTTCAATTTCAATTAACCATAAATTTAAAGATTTAAAAGATTCTAAATTTGATATATCATATACTAAAATTATACCATTTGCATTTTTATAATATAAAGATTCAATATATTTAAATCTTTCTTGCCCTGCAGTATCCCAAATTTTAAGGTTTATTATTTTATTATCTATTTCTAATTGTTTTATTTTTATGTCTAATACTATTTTTGATATTTTATATTCTGAATATGTATTTTCTGTAAAACGAGTTAAAAGATTTGATTTCCCTACTCCTAAATCACCTATTATGAAATATTTAAAAATGTAATCTGGAGTTTTCATTTTTTATTTTTTTTCGTTATTTATAATATAAAAAATATATAAAAAAATATTAATTATTATTGTTTTATTTATTTTTAAATATAGAGTTTTCATTTTTTTATATAGGGATATTAATTATTTGATTCTTTTATTTTGATAATATAAGAATAATTTATTAGTAAATATATAAATTAATGATCCAAAATAATTATATTAATATTTATTTAATTTTTTAAAATATTAAATTATTGAATATATTTTTTACCTAATCATTATATGATTAACAAT
>JAJJLH010002374.1:0-23968 GCA_023806865.1 Isotricha sp. YL-2021a | reverse complement strand
TACAATTTAACATTCTTTGGGGAAGGCGAACTGGACAACAAGATTTATTCGTGTGCTAAACATCTGGGAATTGATGAAGTCAGTTAGCTCTAGTTTAATCACTTTTTCCTTTATAGTTTCTGCATAGCTCTCCTCATTCTGACGTATGTTTCCATACCATTCAAAATGCACTCCATTTAAGCCCTGTTTCTTCAACAGACGGATCGCTTCTAAATAGTTCAATATGTTTTTCCGTTTATCTATTCGTGCTACGGTAAGAATGGTAATATCGCTTTCATTTTGTTCGTATTGGGGCGCAAAAAGTGAGATGTCTGTGAAATTTGTTATGGGGATTATTAATTTCTTCATCCAAGGATAAATCCTTGCAAGAAATTCGCTTTGGGAATAAGAATTTGGAACAACATAGTCTGCAAGTCTATACAACCATAACCTTTGTTTGTCATACCTACTAAGTTGTTGAGAAGAATTTCTTTCACTGACGATGAGTTTGAATCTCATTCCTGCCAACTTTAGCAGGCAGCCAATTGCATTCGGCCCCCCTTTAAATGTTATGATACATTCATAACCACCTTGTTTTTTTATGAAGTTCCGTATTGTTGTTAGTTTTGACCATTGACTGCTTTTGACGGATAATAAAATGGGGTCAATTCCACCTTGCCTGGCAACAGGCAAATAGAAATCCTTTTTATGGTAATAAGCTAAATCTACCTTGTATCCTTTTTTCTTAAGTGAAACGGCAAGTCCAACCATCTGCCGTTCTGCCCCGCCAGATCCTAATCCATCAATTAAACATAGTATTTTTTTCATTGTGTTTTCTGTGGTAAATTAATCCAATCTCCGAACGTATAATCCCATTTGTCAGGATTGAAAGGTTTCATGCCGCCCCAATGGAAAAAAGTAAATTCTCCAAAATATATAGTCCCGTTTACGTCATAAAAGTCAACTCTCACTTGTGGAATTCCTATTGAAAGCTTAGCCGCTAATGCCTTCATCTCGTCAAATCCTTTAGGCTTTTTTATAGGTGTTTCCGAATTGGGATGTCCATTAGTGAAAGGCAAGTGATTAAAATTCGAATCAAAGAAATCAAAGGTTGTCTCTGTTTCTTTATGCCTTCCTTGGGCTATAAAGAAAGCTTTGGGTTCTCCATCGAAGCAGAACCACTTGTAGTCTCGCAGTTCACCGAACTCATCTTCCATATAAGTTTCGGCAAATACTTTAGGCCTCACATTTTTATATGGCCATTCGCGACTCTTCCAGTAATACTGGACTCGCATTCGTTTCTTTAGTTTTTTCCGCGTCTTTTCAATATCAAGTTTTGACTTATCTTTGCATATAACCATTCCACCACAGTCATGTGAGCATTTGATTACAAATTGGTTGGGCAAATTGTCCCATTCTATATCGTCAACCCTATCCCATACGCCAAGTAGAGGAACTACATGCTCTGTTCCTATTTTTTCCTCCACATATTCCTTAACTCTATACTTATCTACTAAGGTTGTATAAAGGGGATTATGATCATGAAGTTTCAGCCAGTTCAATTTTTCATTGAACGTCTTTGGATTCTCAAGGTCAAGTTTTCTGCCCTGCATTTTAATCTTCCATTTGGCACGAATATATTGTCTGTCTGTTAGCAGGGGTGAAACTTTTTCGAGCATCAAAAGTTTAAATATATGAGGATGCTCAATGTAGAATTTCAATGATTGCATTATGTTATTGTGTTAATCTCCTAAATGATTAAAAAACTCTACTAATGGTTTACTCCAAACTCGATAATCGAAATTGCAGCGACAAACTTCCTGGCCTTCTTGTCCAATGCTTTGGGCCTCATCAGGGTTATTGAACACTCGCACTATGGCATCGACCAATGCTTCGGTATCTTCTGCCTCAACTACAATAGCCGATTTACCATCCTCAAGCCAATTCAAAGCCTCTCCAACATTAGTAATAATAACTGGCTTTGCGGCTGCCAAATATTCTCCCAGCTTTGTAGAGAAGCAATAGTTGTTTTGTTGAGTACGATACTTATTAATAATAACCATAGTGGCTTTGCTTAAGTTCTCCTTGAGTTCATCCTCTGTCAGATAACCGGTAAACTGAATTTTTTCTTCCAAACCATATTGAGCGATAAGATGCTTTATTCCATTTTCATGCTTCGCCCCCTGGAGTTTACCTGTAGAAACAAACTTTATAGGTACGGTTATTTTTCCTACTGCCATGCCAAAAGCTTCTATCATACCTAGTATCCCATCCTTTTGTTGGGATAGGGTACCAGCATGGAAGATGTATGGCGTTTCTGACTCAAAAGCTTTGTTTGCCATCTTGTAATGTTCAAATTCTACCATAATGGGCACCTTGATATGTTTACATGAAGGGCGTGTATATGTTTTGGCAAGATTACATAAAGTGTCCGAGATGCTGATGATTCCGTCAAGTATGGGGAATTGTTTCTCAATGGTATCTTTTCGGAGGCGAATGTTTTTTTCTGTTTCTTCTCCTGTTCCGTAGGGAAGTTCACAAAGGTCGCGGATGCAAAATGCTTTTCTTTTATGGGCAATTTTCATTAGACGAAGCATGATGTCAATTCTTTCTTTCATAATAAAGAATAAAACATCGCCTTTTTTGAGATTTCTGGAAAGGAAACGTTCTGTTTTCAATAGTCTCAGATATTGCGCAAATCGTCTTATCGGTTCTGGTCTGGTATCTGTTGTAGTGCCGCCAATATAGCGAAATGGTACACCTTCATAAATCCCTCTTGCCTCAGTATTTTTGATTTTTCCCTTTTGAAGTTCGGTGCAGCTACAGACAATCACCTCACATTTCATGCCTCCATCATGTATTGCACGTGCGTAGCATTTGATGCGTCTTGTTGCCGCCATGCCATTTGGAAAACCATATTTTGTTACTATGTAAACTTTCATTTTTTTTGAAGGATAGTCATTAATCTCTGTATTGTTTCTAAATGTGACTCACATATGAGTTTGTTCTTTAGCCGGGCTACACTGTTTCCTGTATATAATTTGCCGAGGTAACCTCTGTTCGCAAGTGCAATAGTGAATCGATTTTTTAGTATTGTTGGCAGAAGCTCTGTTTTTAGGATGTGCTCCCTATTTATAACGAACTCGTCAAACTTCTGCTGTAATAGAAAGTTGTCTGCGATTGGCAGATTGAGCAATGAGATTTCATTTTCAAAAAGAGTTTTGTCACGAAGAGTTATGGATTCGATGGTTTGTTTGTATGGTATCAGTCTAAAGTTTATTTGATTGTCAAGATACAATTGTACTACATAACCATAGCTCCACGAATCTGGCCTTGCAGATTCCCACGGGAAGTAAAAATTTCCTAACCCATAAAAGATGGGTTTTCCTCTATATATTTCATAGCCATTAATACAGTGTTGGTGATGGTTGATTACTACATCTGCACCCAAATCAATAAAATGGTGGAACCAGCGCTTCATTCTCGGGGTAGGATAGTGATAATGCTCTATTCCTCCGTGAAGAATTAAGACCACGTAATCAGTTTGGTCACGAACACTTGCAATGTCCTCTTGCATATTTATGAGGTCAAGAGGATTACTTCCTCCATGCTCATTGTCTGCTATTGAGAACTCATGCTCGCATGCATTTATGATAGCTATGCGCTTTCCTTTTCGTTCAAGAAGTAGAGGCTTACGCGCGTGTGAGTATGTTGCTCCTCCTCCTACAGTGCTTATATTCAATCGTTTGCATTCGTTTATTGTGTTTTCTACGCCTTTCTGCCCATGGTCAAAGAAGTGATTGTTTGCTAACGTTAGAACTCCAACTCCAGTTTTCTTCAAAACACCGATAGTGGAGGTTGCTATCCCAAGACATGGACCAGATTTTTTAATGGGAGTAGGCTTGTCTTTGATAATGGGTGCCTCTAAGTTGACAATGGAATAATCCGACTCTTTGATATAGGGCTCTATCTCTCCAAATATTTGTTCTTTCTTGCTGATAAAAACTTCCTGCCGTATAGAGTTCGGCACCACGTCACCAGCTATGAATAATGATATTGCCATAAAATATGCTTTTTTGAAGATTTCTTTTCTTTTGTATCGGACGAAAGATTCGATAAAAAGCAGAAAGGCCTAATTTGACGCCTTCTTTCCAATAGGCAGAAAGTTCATCTTTCTCTGATTACACTACAAGGGATTCCCGCTGCAATCACATTTGAGGGGATGTCTTTAGTGACAATGCTACCAGCTCCGATAATGCTGTTGTTACCGATGGTTACACCTCTCATAACAATGCTATTCATCCCAATCCACACATTATTGCCAATCGTCACAGGTTTAGGCTGCCAGTCTGGATATATTCTTTCATGACCATTGCGATCACCTATCATCACATTAGTTCCGCATCTCACATTGTCTCCAATGATTACACTTATATTTGAGACAATACTTATTCCTGATGCACCAAAATGATTACCAATAATGATTTTTCCTCCATTAACAGCCTGTAACACTGATTTGTGGTTTATTCCACGAAAATTATATCTACTGTTGGAATTAAAGGTACAATTACAACCCAAAGAAATAACCGATCCAACGCTACGGTAGAAGATCATATTTCCTCTGAAGCTGCATCTTTTACCATATTTTATGCCCCATATACGCATTTTTAATCTGCACCAATACGTGCTGACGAAACAAATAATAAGGCAGTGTAGTTTATACAACCGACTCATTACAAGGCCACTTAGGTCAGACGTAAACCTCTCTATTTTAATCATAATATACCTTCTATTTTATTCATTAATTTCGTATTATCAAAATTGAAAAAATTTATGTTCTCTTTCAGCGTGGCATATAATCGATTATCGTTGAAGAGATCATAAATGCAGGTGGATATATTTTCTAACGAAGAAATCATTCCCGTTTCTCCATTTTGAATAAATTCATAAATACTTGGGAAATCAGTCGAAATAGTAGGTGTGTGTAAAATTTTTGCTTCGTTAATTACACGGGGACAGGCTTCAGAACGTGAAAGGCAAATCAAAACATCTGCTCTTTTTATATAATAGTAAGGGTTAGTTTTTGCACCCAACATAATAACATTATTTCCCACTTCGTATTTTTGTATAGTATCTAATATATGTTGTCTCTCTCTGCCTTCTCCGATTAAATACCATCTAAACTGTATCCCATTATCAAGTAGCTTGCGTGCTATTGGAGCAATTTTATCGAATTGTTTAATCTCAGCCAATCGTCCTATGGAAACAATAGTCTTACCTTTTTTTATAAATCGAGGCTCTTCTTCGATCAAATCTGCTCGGTTCCTAATTAATGATTCATCCTGAGGATTCTCTATACAGTGGGTTTTGTTGACAAATTCAGGAAATACAGATTTAAAGTTTTCACAAGTATGTTCAGATACACACACAATGTCCTTGAACCCATCGTAATGCCTTTCCCGTTTTCTTTTGTAATTAGATATCTTCTTTTTATAATCGCATCTAACCCATGCAACTTTGGGAATGATTTTTTCATACGAAACGAACTTTGTTGTAATACCATCTTGGCATGCGACAATCGTATCAATGTGGTTTTCTTTTATTGTTTTCTCCAAAGATAATTCTATCACCTTACTTTCAAAACCTTTAAAGGTATTACGCAACAATCTGAGTATGATAAATAATATTTTTTTTAATATTTTTTTTTCATTTTTCCAACTGTTTATTCCAAGAGCTTGGATAACGAGGGGTGTTTTTATAAAACAAACATTGTCATACAACTGCTGTAATGTGCCATGAGGATATAATGGCATAACAAAACATTTATAACCATCTTTTTCCAACAGAGACACCATATTACGGACACTCACTGTTGTCCCACCAACGCCAAGCGTAGGAAACACAAAAAGTATTTTCTTCTTCACCTTTTTTCCCTCACTATGTTATTTTTATTTTTTTTGTTTCTTTCTCAATACTCCGTCAATTTACAACTCAAATCAGATCCAACTCTCTAAAAACAAATGAGTTACGTTAACAATATATAACTAAATAAAATTGGTCAAGCCGCTGAAAATCAGTAATTTTATGGTGTCCTAAGCTATAAAGTGTGACATGAATATTTCAGACTATCTTGACCAATATGCGGATATCTGCAGAGATGACATTAAGAATTCTTCTGCAAAGTTAAACAAAAGTTTCGAGAAACTTCTCATCGAGATACTGTTATTGTACATGGTTATACCAAGAAAGATTAATTTCACCCAGATGGGGCGGTACGGAAGCCACTGTGAGCAAACCTATCGCAGCAACTTCAACCGCAAAAGGTCGAAGTGCGTCAACTGGCTTTTGTTTAACCTCTCACTTGCCAGACGCTCGCTTAACATGGACGGCTTGCTGGCAGTTGCCGTCGACCCGTGCTTCATCAGCAAGGCTGGAAAGAAGACAGCGCATATTGGTACGTTCTGGTCGGGGTGTTCCGGTGCGATGAAGCATGGACTGGAAATCATGGGACTGGGACTCGTTGACGTCATGTTCAACACCTGCATGATGCTTCGTGCCCATCAGACACCAGGATGTCGGAACTCAAGCAGAGGAACAGGACTCTTGTCCAGCACTACATCGGTGTCATCAGGAGATACAGCAGGGAACTGCTCAAGGTGACAGACATTGTGGTAGCCGATGCTTATTTCTCCACATCAACCTTTGTCAAAGGGATTGCCGCATGCGGATTCCATCTTGTCAGCCGATTCCGTGACAATGCTGATTTGCGGTACCTCTACACAGGTCCCCCGAACAGGCAAGAGAGGACGCCCTAAACTCACTGACGGGAAGATTGACTGCGCGAAGCTTGACTACTCGCGTATGGAGAAGCTCCGGATAGAAGGACTCGGGGGAAAGGCCTACACGCTGCTTGCATATTCAAAGGCATTGAAGAAGAAGGTGCGTCTTGTCATATGGATCATGCCTAACAGGAAACACAAACTGTTCTTCTCCACAAAGCTTACCATGACGGGTGAGGAAGTGCTGCGGACTTACCGGTCAAGGTTCCAGATAGAATTCTGCTTTCGGGATGCCAAGCAGTTTGTCGGACTTGCCCACTGCCAAGGCAGACACAAACATCAGCTGGACTTCTCTTACAATGCATCCTTTGCCGCCTTGAATGCTGCCAAGGTTATGATGAAGGAAAAAAAATCAGCCTTATTCAATGGCCTCATTTAAGTCCTTGATGTTCAATTCGTACTATACGAAAAGAATTTTTGATGTGTCCCGATCCCGACCGAACCAGACTTTAATTAGCAAAATTGTCAAAGAACTCTTTGGTTGGCAGCGCAAAACTGCTTAAGCCAATATGTTATTTTTTAACGAACTATTGTTTGTTTCTTTATCAATGATAATTGCATATTTCATAACGAAAAAATAGAACATGATTTCAACAAAATAGCCCCTAAAAATTGGTTCGAGAACACAGCATTCAATAAAAAGATACATTAGCATTGCAGACACTACAAGCTTATTATTTCCAGCCATTTTTATTGGGTATATAAAGACACAGTATATAAAAATACAAAAACCGATAAAACCATATGCAATTAGCGCAGTCATAAAATCGTTATGGGTGCTTATATGCCAACCGAGATTATTACATGCGGTCTGTCCTATCCCCAAAATAAATTGCAATGGATTCTCTGACATCATAAATAAATTTAACTTGGTTCCCCAAATAATGGATCGACCTCCTGTCTTGGTCTCATCAATTTCCATACGATATATAAGTAGATCGAAAAAATTGTTTTTAAAGATCCAAACGACAACAGCTGTACCAAGTAATATTATAATTAATTTAAAAAATAATTTTGTTTGGGAAATCGTTACCATATATATGGTAGATAAGGTAAATGCCAAAAATGCGCCCCGACTACCGTTTAATGTTAGAGCAAAAAAAGAAATAATCATAGTGGCAACACTTAGGATAGTAAATGATAATGTTTTTTCGAATTTCAGGATTCCTATCGTGTAAGCAGATGCCAAAGAACTTCCTGCGGCTATTACCGCACCAAAAACATTGTGATTAGTCCAATTCGCATATTCTATATCAGTTGAATAATATTGAACAGCGAGATCTTTCCAAAGGATAAGATAAAGTAGTGACAAAAAAAAGGAAAGGATAATAAAAGCACAAAACAAGAGTTTCAAATCATCTTTATTATTTACCATATCACTTAAAAGAATCGTCAGAAAGATCCAAACAAAACAATTATTTATATCTATATGTAATAAAGCGATGGAAAAAAAAATTACAAGTATTATAATTTCCTTAACAACATTACTACTTTTGTTATTATACAAAATATAATAGAAAAGAGTAACAATTGGTATATAAAGATTGTATGGTAGAAAAATTGTTGCAAAAGACTGCGAATTAATTCCCAAAAATAATAGTAAAACTGCAGGTAGAATCTTTAACTCAAAAAAAACGGGAATTAGAATAAGTCCGGAAAATAACGTTCTTTGAATTAATGGAATTTGAGCATTAGGGTTCAATAATATTATGAATATAACCATCAAAATCAGCATATAATATGCAACGAACCAACGATTCTTGATCAACGAAATAAATTTCATGTTCAGAGGGTCTTTTTAATTATTCTTTATCTTACTTCCTCTATAAGATTTCAACTTTGTCATCACAAAATTCTTCTCAATTTTATTTAGTCCAACAATCCAAACGAAAACAAACGATGCGATCCCAGAAACTAGTAATACTAGTATAAATCTTAGCCATCCCTCAGAATAAGATTTGTTTATTATTATTGGCAATAGACTGCTTAAAAATGTGTATGTTACAACTGGTAATACAACTTTTGCTAAATAGTCTTTTATTTTTAGTACAGTTATATTTGATACAACAATCAGACGAACAAGCTGAACAATTATTGTTATGATGAGGCTAACTACCATTGCCGATATTGGGCCGAAACCTAATTTGAGAAAAACATATGCTACAGGAACAATCAGCAGATTAAATATACTAACAAGGATTGAAAAGTTTTTGATTTTTCCTGTTGCATATGCTATACATGTAGTTGGATTGGCAAATACACTTACAAAAGTTGTTAAAATAGTAATCCGAGTAAATATTGTAGCATATTCTGGTACTACGTCTCCCAGCCATATGTGTAAGATGAATGGCGTTTCCAAGAGGATGGGCAAAGAAAGGGTAAATAAAAGATAATAAGACAATTTTGTCCCTCCATAATATAATGTCATGGCAGACTTAAAATTGCCACTTGCGTATTGCTTTGTTAACTGTGGACGAAATGCTGTTTGAAAACTTGTGACAAACTGATTTATAGCATGTAATATATGTGACGACACGCCTCGCGCAGCATTTACTACAGTGCCAAAAAACAGATTAAGCACAATATTAAGTCCTTGATTCTTCATCGTGTAGGCAAGTGTTCCAATAGTGCTCCATACACTGAACGATAGCAATTTCTTTAATGTTTCATACTCCCAATTAAATCCTATGTCGGTAGTTGGAATATTTCTTTTACAAAAAACGACATATAAAGAAAAATCTACAATAGTAATAATTTGCATGAGAAAGGAGTATAATATTAGTTTATCTCCTTGGACAACCATAACAACAAACACAATACCTAGTCTGAGGAAGGTTTCTAATATTGAGAAGAATGCGTAGATACTCATTTTTTCGTATGCTGTTATCAACGAACCAAACGGAGCCTTAAAAACAGAAATGATAAACGAAACTATTGTGACTTGATATAGAATTTGTGCTGCATGCATACGCCCTTCGGGGATAACGAGTTTGTTGTTCAAAAACCATAAACCAAATGTCTCACCTATGGCCACGACAACCACTGCCAATAAAAATTGAACAGTTAAAGATGTGCGAAATAGCTTTTTAATACCAAACTCTTGGCCTTCGCCCATGGCAACATTAAAAAACCTTTGATATGTGGCGTGCATGGTAGTGCTGAGAAATCCCAGCATCGAAATAACTCCTCCCACCACATTATACAAGCCATAATCCTTTACTCCCAAGGCGTTAAGAATTACCCTCGAAGTATATAACGAAACGGATAAGACTATCAAAGATCGGCCATAAAGCGCCATCGTGTTTTTTGCTATTCTGCCACTTTTATTGTCCATGAACTATTATATTACCACGAAGTGTTATATTAATTATATGTATATGGATAAAACACATTTTTACTTTTTATTTACCATATAATCATTGAATTCCTTGCATGATGTGGGGGCTGGGATTTGGTTAATGTCAGTTTTCACAATTTTTGCAGGATTTCCAGCAGCAATACTATTGGCAGGAACATCTTTCGTAACCACAGAACAAGCGGCAACAACTGAATTGTCGCCTATGGTCACTCCCTTCTGAATACGGGCATTAGAACCAATCCAACAATTTCGGCCAAAGATAACTGGCTTATGTTCCGAATGTATCCAAGAACGGGCATCGTTATTGTGAGGCGTCGTACGCATAAACGCGCGATACTCAGGATTTATGGGATGGTTATTATTGTCAACAATAGTTACTTCAGTCGCAATTGCAGTATAATCGCCGATAACAACTTTGTCAACACAAAGAATTTGGGATCTGGAACCAATTTTGACATTGTTTCCGATTTCTATTTTTCCATGATGTGAGGAAAAAAGATGGCATCCCAATAGCATTACATTATCATGTACTATAATATCATCTCTTGTTGATCCATCCAACAAACTTATTTGAGTACCTCCCCTTATCTCTAATATAGAACCTAATTGTGTAAGTGAAGATTTTACCTTAGCAATTTGATTTTTTAGCTTTTTTTTGCGAAATATGTCTTTTATAAAATTAATCATAATATTTTGAACATCTATTTAACAACCTCTTTCTTCTAATATCTTTTCATGTTCCTCAATTTGCATTTCATCGAAACGGTACTTTATCACTTTTGCTGGGTTACCAGCCACTATAGCGTACGGAGGGACATCTTTGGTTACAACTGCCCCTGCACCGACGACAGCTCCACGGCCTATCTTCACACCCTTCAATATGATTGCATTACACCCGACCCATACACCGTCTTCAATAAAAACATTCTGATCATTCTCGGGCAGCTTTTCATCCTCCCCAACTTCGTATATATGTTTGCCTATCACATCTACACGATGATTTCCACCTCGGATAGTCACAAATGGCCCGAATATTACATAATTGCCGATGTAGATATGAGCAACACTTGCAATAAACGAGGCATGGGGTCCAATGTGTACATGGTGTCCGCAATGAATGTGTGATGGGATGAAATTACAACCGACTCCCACACTCACCTTTTTGCCATGCTCCGCAAATTGGCTTAATTGATAGTTTGCCCTGACACGAAGCACCTTATCATACCACTTGCAAATAATCTTCTCAAACATATTTTTTGAGCCTTAATTATAATCTTCCGTCAACAATTGAACGGTCAAGAGTACATTTCACGTCGAAAATCACATGTTTTTCTTTTATCAGAGCGGATATATCCAGCCCATCAAATTTCTTGTGCGCTACGGCCACGATGCACGCATCAAACTTTTGCTTGGGTATCTCGTTCACAACATTAATTCCGTATTCGTGTTCCACGATAGCAGGATTGACCCACGGGTCATATACGGTGATGTTGAGGTTGTACTCTTTCAGCGTATTGTAAATGTCAATGACCTTAGTGTTTCGCACATCAGGGCAGTTTTCCTTGAATGTAAAGCCGAGGATTAGAATATCGCTTCCGAGCACTTGGATGCCCTTCTTCAGCATTAGCTTGATGGTTTCGGTGGCCACATACTCTCCCATTCCGTCGTTCATGCGACGACCTGCGAGGATAATCTCGGGATTGTATCCATGACGCATAGCGCACTGAGCCAGATAATAAGGATCCACGCCAATGCAATGTCCACCTACCAAGCCTGGACGAAACGGCAAGAAGTTCCATTTAGTACCAGCAGCTTCCAGTACGTCAAGGGTGTCAATGCCCATTTTGTTGAAAATCTTACTCAGTTCGTTTACAAAGGCGATATTGATGTCACGTTGACTGTTCTCTATTACCTTTGCAGCTTCCGCCACTTTGATGTTCGGAGCTAGATGGGTTCCTGCGGTGATAACAGAGCTATAAATCTCATTGATGTACTTCCCAATCTCAGGTGTGGAACCACTGGTCACTTTCTTAATATGTTCTACAGTGTGCTGTTTGTCACCAGGATTAATTCGCTCTGGACTATAGCCACCATAGAAGTCCACGTTCATCCTCAAGCCAGAAACCTTCTCGACTACAGGGATACATTCTTCCTCCGTAACGCCAGGATACACTGTGCTTTCATATACTACCACGTCGTCCTTGCTGATGACCTTTCCCACGGTTGCGCTTGCTCCGTAAAGAGGAGTCAAGTCTGGATTGTTGTCAGTATCCACTGGCGTAGGTACGGCTACAATGTAGAAGTTACAGTCCTTGATGTCATCCAATTGTGTCGTGCACTTAAAACCATGATTTTTGATGGCATCCTGTAGAAGATCGTCAGTCACCTCCAGTGTGGCGTCATGCCCAGCCATCAGTGCATCCACACGGGCTTGGTTCATGTCGAAACCAACGGTGGGGTATTTGGTTGAGAACAGGCGTGCTAAAGGCAAGCCCACGTAACCGAGACCGATTACGCAAATCTTTGTTTCTTTCATTTTGGGATTAAATTTTTTAATATTGCGCATATTTCTTTGGTAAACTCATCTGCACCATAAGCATTCAAATGACTTCCGTCCTTGAACATTTCATTGTGATGAACATAAGCCGTATCATTTGAATAATTATAAAACAGAATATCATATTTATTGCATATTTCTTTCAATGGAGCAAATTGTGCGTCATCCTTGCCATACCAGATGGGAGATGCTACAAAAACGAGTTGGGTACCCCTTTCTTTTGCTTCCCTGATAAAGGTTTTCATATAGGAAAGCTTCTGTGAATCAAAAGCTAACGAGGGCTCTTCCTCATCTTTGTCCTCTTTGACCTTCATTTTGTCCATCTTACCCTTTAGAGGTAGGTATCCATTGGGAGAAATGTTGAATAATGGATGCAGATAATCTGTTATATTTTGCAAAAACTTCGAGTTGTGGCGATACATCATCGACTGCATCTTGTATTTCTCACTAGGATCAGTGTCTTCGAAAATCCTTTTAATATCTTCATCATCGTATTCGCTTCTAAGCCAGCCAAGATATTTAGTGTTATCTTTTCCCACCAACAAGTCAAAGCCAGGATAAACATCATAAATAATCATTTTGGGGTGATATCTTTCCTTCATTAACTCCCACCACCCATAGAACATTACAATACCATTACCATCTTGGCCACAATTATAGCAACTCATTCCAAGACTATCCATCAGAATTTGAGGATTGTAGTGATGGATGGCTTTTGAAGAACCGAATATCAGGATGTCTTCATTTGTCTCATTCAGGATGTAATTATGATGTCCTATATACCCGCCCTTGGCATGATTTTGCATATATTTCATGGCCAGTCCAAATCCTCTGTCAAGTATGAGCATTAATGCTAGAAAAATCGAGAGTCTAAATGCAAATCTTTTCATAGTCGTATCAGAAGTTTGCGTAAATAAATTGGTCAGACCCCAAAACACCGGTCAATAGGATGAGGGAAAGGATCACAAGATATCCTCCCCATCTGAGCCATACTGGCCTTGCTAATCGTTCCATTTGGTCAGGGAAGAACTCATCTATTACCTCCTTACATAGTAATATCATCAATCCTAACATCATGAGAAACATGGTTGTCATACTATCAAAGAATAACGTCTTTGGTAGACTTGTATCAAAGATTCTGACAATCACCTTGCATGCATCTGATAGAGTTGACATGCGGAAAAAAATCCATGCAAAATTAACTATCAGAAAGGTCAGCACTATTTTGGTACTCTTTCCTAGGATGCCATATTTACATTTCTGCTCTCCCAATATTTTTTCGATGATTTGAAACAGCCCATGCCACATACCCCATACAATATACGTCCAATTGGCACCATGCCAGATACCACTCACTAAGAATGTTACAAAGATATTCCAATAGTTGCGCAACATTGAGCATCGACTTCCACCCAAAGGAATATATACATAATCTTTTAACCATGTAGAAAGTGATATATGCCATCTACGCCAGAAGTCAGTCACACTCACTGCGAAATAAGGTCTCTTAAAGTTCTCTGTCAGTTCAAATCCAAGCACCTTACCCACGCCAATCGCCATCAACGAATAGCCAGCAAAGTCTGCATAAATCTGAATGGTGTACATTAAGCTGGCCACAAAGCAAGTTATACCAGTGTAATGCTGATATGCTGGCAGTACTGTGTCTGCATAAAGGGCGACCCTATCAGCTACAACAACCTTCATAAACATACCCCAAAGCAACATCTTTAGCCCTCCTACGGCCTTGCTGTAGTCGAAATATGGCCGTAAACTCTTAATCTGGGGCAAGACCAATGAAGCCTTATTAATAGGCCCACTTAGAATAGATGGAAAGAAAGATACAAAAAGGGCATAGTCCAAAAAGGACTTTTCTGCTCTGATCCTTCCATAGTATACATCCAACATATAGCCAACTGCTTGGAATGTAAAGAACGATATGCCAATAGGCACAGCCCAATTTAAGCCAGGCAGACAGAATTGCAGTCCTACAGCAGCAAGACCGTTACTAATGCTGGTATTAAGGAAATTGTAGTATTTGAAAAAGAATAACGGTAGTAATGCTAACAGTATGAAGCACCACACTAAACGTCTACATTGTTTAACTTTTAAAGTCTCATCTTTAACTCTAACTTGCTGGATATCAACTAAATACCCCCCCCCAATAAGTAATTAGTGTAACACACAGCAGAACAAGCACATACGCAGGCTTCCAGTTAATGTACAAAAGGTAACTGAGCCCCAAAAGAAACAAATTCCTCCACTTCTGACATTTTGCCGGTATCACGTAATACAGTAAAAAGATAAAGGGAAAAATATGAATAAAAAAATAAATAAAAAATTTAATAATAAATAGATAATCAAATAATTTCATTTTAAATAATTTAAAATATCAAATATTAAATAATTTAAAAAAATTAATTTTTTAACTAGAATTTTTTTTATTATTTTCAACAAATTCTTCAAATTTAGTAATATCTTTTGGTAAATCTCCATTAGGATCATAAGTTTGAAAATAATGAGAAACAATATCAGTAACATAATTTTTAGTATCATTTAAAGGAAGAGAAAGATTTTTATATAAAGTTTCAGCAACTTTAGCATAAGCATTATCTAAATCTTTTAAGAAAGGAACTCTTTTTTCTAAAATTTCTGGTGATATTCCTTTTACATCTATTACATCTACTTCTTTATTTGGATCTTCTAAATATCCTTCTATTTGAGATATTTCTGTTGGGAAATTTTCTCTTCTTTTATTTAAAATTTCTATTATATCATTTAATGTTTTTGCATCGTCTATTTCTTGATCTGTAAAATCTCTTCCACAACAACCTCCCATTTTTTTTTATTCTATTTTGGAAGTTATATTTATTTATTTATTTATATTAATTCTTTTTATTTTTGAAATAAAAATACATTTTAATATTAATAAATATTTATAATATTTTCATGATGATAAAAATATTTTTTTTATAAATAAAAAGATAAATTCTTTTTAAATTTTAGCCATTCTAAAATTCATATTTATCATTTTATATATTTGTAATATATTATTATTTTATTCTAATTTTAAATAATAATTATTCAATAAATAATATAACTAATGACAGATAATGATAATGAAAAAGAGCAAAATAATGAAACAGAAAAAATAAAGACAGATGAAAATTTTCTTTCATATAAACTTCTAGAAAATATAATAATAGAAACAGATATTCCAAAAAAAATAATAGAAGAAATAGGGAGTGAATTATGGTATGAAACATTATCAGGAAAAGGAAAAATAAAATTTTCAAATAACATAATATATGAAGGAACAATAAAACATGGTATGTTAGAAAGTGAAATGAACAAAGAAGAAAGTATTTTAATATTTCAAGATGGGACAAAATATATAGGAGAAATACATAATAATAAAATAACAGGAACAGGGAAATATATTTTTCCAACAGGAGCAACATATGTTGGTAGTTTATATAATGGATTAAGAGATGGTTATGGAATA
Source organism: Isotricha sp. YL-2021a (assembly GCA_023806865.1). Lineage (NCBI taxonomy): Eukaryota > Ciliophora > Litostomatea > Vestibuliferida > Isotrichidae > Isotricha > Isotricha sp. YL-2021a. The sequence goes on along the minus strand of JAJJLH010002374.1, from coordinate 7,733 downwards.
TATAAATCATTAGATGGAACTTCATATGAAGGATATTGGAAAAATGGTTTAAAAAATGGAAAAGGAATAATGAAAAGATTATCAATGGAATATAATGGAGAATGGTTAAATGGTAATATTCATGGATTAGGTAAATTAAAATGGGATAATGGGAATATATATGAAGGTTATTTTAATAATAATAATATTGAAGGATATGGTTATATGATTTGGTATGATTTATTAGAAAAATATATTGGAAATTGGAAAAATAATTTACAAAATGGAAGTGGTATACATATTTGGTTTGAACCTAAAGGAGAATTAAAATTATTGAGAAATAGATATATTGGTCAATGGGATAATGGTGTTAGAAATGGATTTGGAATCTTTTTTTATGCAAATGGAAGTGTTTATGAAGGAGAATGGAAAAATAATATGAAAGATGGTTTTGGAACTTTTTTATTTGAAGATGGAAAAAAATATATTGGAAGATTTGAAAAAGATAGAATGATTGATTTTGATAATCAATTATCTAGTTTAACTTGTGATTTATTATATAATAATTTTTTACAATTAAAAAATGATATTTTAACAATTGAAAGAGAAAAAAGAGAAGAGTTAGAAAAAGAAGAAGATAAACAAAGGAAATTACAATTAAAATCTGTGGGAAATAATTCAAAAAAAATGAGTATGATATCATTAAATGTTTCAAATTTTGAAAAAAAAAAATCAATAATTCCAAATAAAGAATCAATAAAAAATAAAAATTTAATGGGAATTAATAATGTAGAAAGTGAAGTTGTAACTACATTTAAAGAAAATATAAAAGGAATAATAAAAAATAATATAATTAATGATTATCCAAAATATAAAAGTTTAAATAGATATGATCCATTTTTAGATTTAAATGATATAATTTTACAAGATGAGAATTTATTTGAAGATATAAAAGAAATAGAAAATATATTATTAAGACAATTATCAGATATTAAAAAATGTTATTCAGTATTATTAAATATTGCATCAGGAGAAATAAAAGAAATTGATGATTTTAATTCTTCTAAAATTATTCCAGAAAATCCAAAAAAAAAAACCTCAACAAGAAAATTAAGTAAATATCTTGGTTCAAATAATATTGGAATTAACTTTTTAATTAGAGAAAATCCAAAATCAAATGATGTTTCATTTTGTATTTCAATGAAAGATGTTTGGATTATTTTAAGAGAAGGTAATATTATTGGTGCAGATTTAACAATATCAGATTTTGATAAATTTTATTATAATGGTAATAATCATTATTATAATATTTATCAAGTTCCAGATCAAATAAATGAACCTTCTGAAATTTATAATTATATTGAAAGAATATTAATTGAATCAAGAGTTAATTTTGTTGATCAATATTATAGTTATTTAAGATATTATTATAGAGATAAAGAAATTCCTAGTTATTTCAAAAATCTTTCAATTGAAAAAAGAACTGAAAATTCAATTCATTTTAAAAATCATATTATTTTACCTAGATTTTTCAATGAATGTCTTGTAAGAGCTAGTTATTTAAGATTTTTAAAAATAAAAAGTCCGTTAAGTCAAAAATTAAAAAAAGTTATTGATTCTTTAATTCCTCCAAAGAAGAAAAATACAAAAAGAAATTCTTTAAATAGATTTGATTCATCATTTGATAGTACTCAATTTGGAGAATCAAAAAAGAAAATTCATGAAAGATTTCAAATACATGAATTTATGTATAATTATTATTCAAAAATTCAAGCTATGTTTAAAAAATTATATTATTTATCAACTGATAATCCATCAATTAATGATCAGACTATTTCTTATAGATTTATTTATAATCATTTTTTTAAAAAAAGTGCTTTATTAATGAGACTATATCCTAGTAAACTTGATTTAATTGAATTAATTCAATATTTCTTTAAAGAAAAAATTACATTTGAACCTGAAAAAATTAAAGAAAAATCAATTGAAATTTTAAATTATTTAGAAAAATTATTTGATAATGAAATTATAGAATATGAATTTTTTGAATTGATTTTTTTAATTTCTAAAAAATATTTTGAATTAAAGAAATTAAAAGGAGTAAAAAAGGATTATGAGAATTTAATAGAGAAATTAGAAGAAATAATTAACTTGAAACAAAAAAAAAATATTAAAAAATTATATAATTTTCCTGAATTAAAAAATCATAATTTAAAAATTGAATTGATTAAAAAATTAAAAGAAGATGCTGAAGAAGAAGAAAGGAAAAGAAAAGAAATTGAAAGATATATAAATGAAAGGAAAAGAATGGAAAAAGATGATGAAAATATTTTCTATGAAGAAAATGAATCTGGAGAATATAGTGATGAAAATGAAGATTAAATATTAATATTATATAAATATTAATATATATAAAAAATAGTATTTTAAAATTTAATGTTTTGATTTTGAATAAAAATGATGATATAATATGAATAAAGATATAAAATAATTAAATTTAATTTACAATTTGACCACTATTTAATAAATAAAATTTTTTCTTTTTATGAGTATTAATAGATGTTTCATTCAAAAAGTTTTTTTTGTTTTTATTATTAAAATTATTAACATTATTATTATAAAATGAATAATTTGAAAAATTTTGACTTTTAGCAACTGAAGTAAAATTAGGTACATATTTTTCATTCAATTTACTTGTATTTTCACTAAAAATTTTTTGAGAAAAATTTTGAACATTTGGTAAATATTTTTTTAGTCCTACAAAATTAAGATTTGTTTGTGATAATTTACTAACTTTTTTAATTGGATTTATTATTTTAAATACTTTATTTCCTTTTGATTTATTATTATTTTTACTTGAATTTTTTATATTATTATAATCTTTAATTTTATATTTAATATCAATTTTCATTTTTTTATATATTTGATTAGTAAATTTTAATTGAGTTAAAAAAGTAATAAAAGTAAAAGCTTTTTCAGGTTCTCTAAATATAATACTACAGCAATTATCTTTATAATTAACTGTAAAATCAGTATCTTCTTTTTGTGAATCAAAAAAATTATTCATTTGTTCTGCTAAATCCATAAAAGAAGGGAAAAAAGATATTAAAACTGTTGTATCTCTATATGAAGGAGGCTTAATAAACTTTTGTTTTTTTTTTAAAATAAATGATGGTTCATTATCATCATCTAGTAAAATATCTGAAATTGGTCTATCTTCATCAGGTGATATTTTATTTAATTTATATATTATATCATAATTTTCAAGAGTTATTTTATTTTCTAAAATTTCTCTTAATAATTCATAAAATTCACTAAATTGATTTTCTTTATTATATGCAATTTTAAGATTTTTCCCATTATAAAATACGTTTATTTCAATTACATCTTCAAGTGAATCTGCATTTTCACTTTCCTCATCTGAAGAAGGCTCTGATGATTGAGTTATATTATCATTATTATTTGATAATAAATATTTATTCATTTGCATTTTTAGAAGTTTTTTTTTTATAATTTAAATAATAAAATTTTTTCTTACAAAAAAATTATTTAAATAAATAAATTAGAATTAAAATAGAATGGAATATATATTATTCAAAAGTTAAATAAAGAAATCAATATTATAGGGAATACAATAATATTTATAATTACAATAAATGTTATTTAAATTTCAAAAAAATATAAAAAATTAATAAAACAACAATAAAAATTTTATGCTTTTAATAATTTATTTAAAAATAAAATTATTGAAAAATAAGGAAAATGAAAATTACTTAATAATTAATTTTTTAATATTTCACTAAAAATATAAGCAATAATGATTTAATCAGAGTTTAAAAATTAAAAAATAGAAAATTTAAAAAATTTGAATGATTATATATCATCAAAATAAATTAATTAATATTTTACAATATCAAAGAAAGAATAATAATAAATCTTTATTTATGATTTATATTAAATAAATTCATTTTTTTTAACTTATTTCTGATTTTTCTTGACTAATTATTATTTTATTATTCTTATTCAATATTGTACTTGAACTGGATAAATCTTCAATAAATAATTTTTCATAATCAAAAGCTCCAATAAATTGGAAAAAATTAAGACTTATTTTCAAATATAAATTTAAATTATTAAAATTAATATAATGCTTTAAAGTTTTATTACTACATAAACCAAAAATACAACAATTTTTAACTGAACAAAAAAGAATAAAAATTAAAAAAATATATAAAAAAATATATCCTCCAGAAAAGCATATATTGATAATAGATGCAAGAATAAGAAAATCTCTTTCAATATATAAATAATATAAATTCCAAAGTTTTACCATTATAAAAATAGAAATTAATATATTAATGAAATATAAAATTAAAATTACAAATATAATATAATGATTTGAAATGTAATTTTTAATTATTTTTGATAATCTCATAACTGTTATTTTTTTCTTATTTCCATAATTTAAATTATGTTCTTGATATAAAGAATATATTATGAAATTAAAAAAATAATTTAATCCAAAAGAAAAAAGTTGAAAATAATAATATTTAGTAATATGCCTTTTTCTAATATTATCATTATTATTTATGAAAGTAACTAACAATAATATTGAAGGAGTTATTAAAATAAAATGATTTATAAAAAACAAAAATGAATAAGGTCTTTGAAAAAAATTAGTTAAAACCCTACAAATTATTTTGAAAGGTGTAAATAAAATACTAATTGAATAAAAAAAGAAATTGCAAATATTTATACAAAATTTATCCATTTAATTTAAAAAAATAAAAAATTGATTTAATAATTAAATTAAAAATAATAAAATTGTTTTAAATATTCTTTTTTAATTTCACTATGTAATATAGACGAATTTTAAATATATAAATATTTTTAATTTTATGATTCAAAATATTTTCAAAAAAAAAATTATTTTTAATTTATTTGAAATTAGATATAAAAAACAATTTTTTGAGAAAAATATTACAAAAATTTTAATAAAATTTTTAAAAAAAAACCAAATAAAAAAAAAAAAATATTATTCTTTTTTTTCTTCATTTTTTTTATCTTCATTTTTCATTTCTTCATTTTTCTTTTCTTCTTTTTCTGCTTTTTTAGCAGCTTTTTTTTCCTTTTTTTTTTCTTTTTTATCTTTCTTATCATCTTTTTTAGAAACACTTTCAAAATCTTCAACTAATTCAGGTGCTTCATCAATTTTTTCATTTTTATTATCTTTTGACTTTAAAGTTTCAGCATATTCTTTCATAAATTCAAATTGTTTTGGTCCTAATTGTTTAATAATTGCAGGTAATAATTCTTTTATATTTTTAGTTTCATGTAATCCAGAAACAAATGATACTTTTTCTTTAAATGAATATTCTAATGTTGGTTTTTTAAAATGAATTACAGTATTATCATCTTTAAATATATTTATTTCACTTATTTCATTTAATTTTTTAGCTTGTGCTTTTTTTGCAATTCCTTCTATTTTTTTATCAGTTTCTACTTTATTTCCTCTTTTCTTTGCTTCATGTTTTCTTCTTTGAGTTCCCTTCCCTCCTATTTGAGTATTACCAAATTTTTCTGCTAATTTTTTTCTTGCTTCTAATATTTCTTTTTCAGTCACTTCACTCATTTTGAATATTTTTTTTTTAAATAATTTGTAGATATATTTATCAAATATATTTAATTTATAAAAATAAAAAAAATAAATTATTTTATTTTTTTAGTTATTTAATTTACTAATAAAGTCATTTCTTTGTTTATTTAATAATTCTTCATATTTTTTTATTGTTTGATTTTTTATCATTACTTCATTATTTAGTCTTGTAATTGTTTCTTCTTTTCTATTTAATGTTTTCACTATTTTACTTTCTAATTGTTCAATTTCAGATTGATGTTCTTTATTAATATCTGATATTTTACTTTCATATTTTTTTATAAGTAATTCATTTTTCTCTTTTAATAATTTATATTCATTATTTTGTTTGTCTAATTGAGTTTGATAATCCAAATTAATTTCTGATATTTTTTTATTTAGTAAAGATTGGTTATCTGTAAATTCATTTCTTAAATCATTTATAACTTGATTTAAATTAGCAATTTCTTTTTCTAATTCCAATATTTTATTATTTTTATCTTCTTTTTCCTTATTAATATCATTTATATCATTTTTTAATTTAGTATTTTGAATTATATGAGAATTAATTTCTTTTGTTTTTTCTTCAATTGTTTTTTTTAATTCTTGAACTTCTCTTATTAAATTTAGATTCATTCTATTTGCTTTATTTTCAATTTCTTTTTCTGCTTTATTTTTATCATTAATCATATCTTCTGTCAATTGTTTTATTACTTCATTTAATTTATTATCTCTTTCTTCTTTTAATTTTTCTTTTTCATTTGTTAAATTAATATTAAATTCTTTTTCTTTTTTTTCAATAAAATCAATTTTATCTTTTTCATATTTTAATTTAGAATATTCAATTTCTTTATTATATTTTTCTTTAATTATTTCTTCCATTTTTTTTATTTTTTCATTATAAATAATTTCTCTTTCTTCATAATCTTTATTATGTCTTTCTTGGATTTTATTTAAATCATCTTCATAATTTAATTTATCTTTTTTTCTTAATTCTTCAAGTCTTGTTATTTCATCTTGTAAATTTACATACCATTTTTTTTGTTCTTCAGTATGTTGATCTTCTAATTTTTCATTTTGTTCTCTTAATCTTTTAGCATAAAATTTCCTTTCATTATCTTGAATTTCATCTTTTTCTTTCTCAAATTTATTTTTTAAATTTCTAATTTTATCTTCATATTCACTTATTAATTTTTCTTTTTGTTTTCTAAAATTTTCTTTTAATTCTTCTTCTTGTTTAAATAAATCTGATTTATGATCTTGTAATATTTTATCTAATTCTGGTTCTAAATTTTTAATAGTCATTTCTTTAATTTCTTTAATTTTTTCTTCTTCCCATTTTTTTCTTCTTATTTTTTCTGCTTTAAACCAAGCATCTTTACTTTTTTGAATATCACTTTCATGTAAAGAATTTAATTCTTGAATTTTCTTTTTATTATTTTTATCAATATCATTTAATTGCTCATTTAAACTCTCAATTGTTAAATTTAATTTTTTTTTTTCACTCATTATATTTTCTATTAACTCTTTTAATCTTTCAATTGAATTTTCATAATCAAATTTTTGTTTATCTAATTTTTGTTTCAAATCTTCTTTATAATCTAATTCATTTTTAGTAATTTTAGCTTTTAATTCATCAATATTTTCCTTCATCATTTGATTAGTTTTTTTTGTTTCTGCTAATTCAAGTGTTAAACTTAAAATATCACTTGTATTCATATTATTATTTGTAATTTGATTAAATGATGTTCCTTTATATGTTGGATTTTGATTATTTAATATAGTAATTCCTTTTTTATTACTTTCATCTAAAATTTTGTTAATATTATCAAACAAATCCTTTTTTGATAACATTTAAATTATTCCAAAAAATAATCAAAAAATGAAAATAATAAAAAAATGAAAATTAATTAAAAATGGAATAAAAAAAATAAATAACAAAGAAATATAATAAAAAGGAAGAAAAAAAATAAAAAAATTTGCAAAAAAATTATAAAAATAAATAAATCTTTTTGAAAAAAAGATATTGTAAATTATTTAATACAAAATAAATTAATATTATAAATATATAAAAAATAGAAGGAATTGCAAAAAAAGCACAAGCTAAAAAATTAAATGA
>JAJJLH010002373.1:0-24109 GCA_023806865.1 Isotricha sp. YL-2021a | reverse complement strand
GAAGTAGATGGTAAACCTGGCATAAATTTTAGTGATGAAATAACAGACGATTATTCATTTAATTGTATTGGAATAGATACATCTGATGATAGATATGCAAGAACTGTTTCTTTTAAATTTAGAATTCCTTTTAATTTAGATGATAGTAATTATGTTAGATATGAAAAACAATACATGATTGAAGATTTAACTTATTATCTTATAAAGGAAGAATCAATTGAAATAGATTTAAGCCATTTTGTTGGAAATCAAAAAATAAAATTAGTTCATCCTTTAAGATTTGAATTTAATAATTTAAAAGGTAGTTTTATTTATTTAAATAATAATTCTCATGTTGTAAATAAAGGAACATATGAATATTATAAATTTCAATATAATGCAAGTAATACAAATGGTGATTATACTGATATAATAGAATATTATGTTTATAAATACAATCATAGAATAGATTCAGAAAAAGGAACTATTAAATTTGAAATAAGGGATAAAAATATTATATCTTTGAATAAAATTATTGATTGTCACAATAAAAATTATATTTATAAAGGAAATAGTAAAATATGTGTTGATAATGACTGTCCAAGTGATTATCCATATAAAATTAAAGATAGTAATAATAAAGAATGTGTAAAATTTTGTAAAGCTCCTTATATATATTTAGATGGGACACAATGTGTAAAATCATGTAAAGAAGGTACAAAAAAATATTTTAATCCATATACAATGACTTGTGTTGCAAACTGTAATAAAGTTTATTTAAGAAAATATAATATTGAAACAAATGAATGTATGGCAGAATGTCAAGGAAATACTAATTATACATTTTTAGAAAATACTAATGAATGCATTAATGATTGTTATCCTAAAGAAACTTATCATTATACAAATACTCCTTTTCAATGTACAAAAAGTTGTAATTATAATTATATTGATTTAAAATCAAATAAATGTACAAATAATTGTCCTAGATATTATCTTCAAAATAATTTAAAATTTTGTGTTCAAGACTGTTTTGATAATCATTTTAAAGATGGTGCAGAATGTTTAACAAGTTGTGATAAATTTATAATTAAATCAACAAATGAATGTAAAGAAACTTGTACTGACTATAAATTTGTGAATAAAACTGAAAATAAAAATTATTGTATTAATAATTGTGATGGTTTATTTTTACTTGAAAATAGTAAAGAATGTGTAGAAAATTGTGATTTTTCAAAATATATAAGTGAAGATGAAAAAACTTGTGTAAATAATTGTCCAAATAAGAAAAAAGGAAATAAATGTTTAGCAAATTGTGATAACAATGAATTTATTGATGAAGATGGAAAAACATGTGTAAATCAATGTCCAAATAAGAGAAAAGGAAATATATGTGTAGAAAAATGTTTAGAATCCGAGGTATTAATTAATGAAAATGAATGTATTGATAAATGTGATAATTCCCAATTTATTGATGAAGATGGAATAAATTGTGTAAATACATGTCCTAATTATAAAAACAGACAATTAAAAAAATGTGTTAGTAATTGTAATGGTATGTTTATAATTGAAAATGAAAAAGAATGTGTAGAAAATTGTGGAAATGAACCATTTATTTTTATTAATAATGAGAATAATTATTGTGAATCTGAAAATTCATGTAAAACTAAAAATTATAAAATATATAAAAATGAATGTGTTAAAAATTGTCCTAAATATTATACAAATTATAATAATAATTGTAAATTTGATTGTAATGATATTGATGATAATAATATATATTGTAAAAAAGATAAAACAATATTAATTGACTTAGTTTCTACATATTTAGATATTTTTATTGAATTAAAAAAAAATATTAAAGGACAAAATGTTGATATTAAAATAATAAATAAAAATGAAAAAATAGAAGAAAATCCAAATTTGCAATCATGTTTAAATAATTTAAATATTACAAATTATATTATTTTAAAAATAAATTCATCTAACAAAATTGAATTTAAACCATTATATTTAAATGGAAAAGAAATTGATATTTCAAAGTGTAAAAATAATCAAATAGATATAATTATAAATGAGAAAGATGAAACCTTATGGAAAAAAATAAAAAAAAAATATAATTATGATATATTTGATGAAAATGATAAATTTTATAATGATTATTGTAGTATTTATAACGAAGATAATTTGGATATAATTTTACAAGATAGGAGAGATAAATTTTATGTAAATTATTGTGGTAAAATTGATTGTAAATATTTTAATTATTCATCTGAATTAAATAAAATAAATTGTAAATGTAATAATAATGTAAATTCTTTTTTAATAGATGAAAATTTTGATATTTATAAAAATAATTCATTTAAAAATGATTCATTTATGATTACAAATATTAAAGTAATTACTTGTTGGAAAAATTTAAAATCATTAAATATTAAAAATAATATTGGATTTCTCCCAATTTGTTCATTAATTGCTGTAAAAATGATAGTATTTATTTATTTAAAATTATTTATTAAAAAGAGTTTGAATAAAAAATGTATAGGTAATTTTATAAGTTCAAATCCTCCAAAAAAATTAGTTTTAAAAGATACTTATGTAGAAAATTATAAATTTAGTAAAGAAAAATATTCTTCAAATTCTTCAATAAGTGATTTAAAATTAAAAAGTTCAACTAGATTAAAACAAATCACCAAAATAGAACAATCAAAATATGAAGAAAAAAAGATATATAATCTTAATATTATTTCTTTTAAATATGCAAGTAAAATGGATAAAAGAAAATTCTGTAAAATATTATTATCTATTCTTTCTTATAAAAGTGAAATTATAAAAATATTTGTTAAAAAAAATCCATTTGATTTAATATCAATTAAAATTATTTCATATTTCATTAGAATTGTAATTTTATATGTTTTTAATATAATGTTATTTGTTGATAAATTAATATCAAATATATATGAGGAAGGAAAATTTAAAAGAATAAAATGGAATAATATTTTAATTTCTTTAATTGGATGGGTATTATTTGAAATAATAAGTAAATTATTTCAAATTTATTTAAATAATACATATAATACTTCATTTGAATTATTGAAAAATTATTATCCTGAAAAAAAAGATGAAACTTTGTTAAAAAGAAATAAAAAATATATTTATAAAAGATTAACTATTTTTTCAATTATAGAATTTATTTTACTTTTATTCTGTTTATATTATTCTACTGTTTATGGTACTGTTTTTAAAAATTCTCAAAGATATTGTTTATTCAATACATTACTTGGAATTTTATATAATATTATATTTGGATTTATTATTTCAATTATTTTGACTATTATAAGGAATATTGCTCTTAAATCAAAAAATCTAAGATTATATCATATATTTTTATTTTTATGGAAATTATATTAATAATATTCATATGTTGTGATAATAATTTTAAAAGAAAAATTTAAAATAAAAATATTTAAATATAATTATTTTATTAATCTAAAATTAATTTTTTAATATTTATTATTAATTAATTATTATTTTTTAATGTTTTGCAATAAATAAATGGATAAAAATTTAAAATATAATAATAAGATAGAAAGAAAATGTGAATTTGAAATTAAACAAAATCCTCAAATGATATCGATAAAAAGAAATTTTAAAAACTGTTCTCAAAAAATAATAGTTGAAAATAATAAAAAATTAAATTTTTCATTTAAAAAAATTCCTAAACTTCCTTTAAAAAAAAGTATGTCATCAATTGGAACAATTTATAAATACAAAAATCCTTCATTTCAAATTCAACAATATTCACCAGAAATAAAGCCATTAACAGATAGTTATATGAATGATAAATATAATAACGGACAATTAACTCGAAATAATAATATTCAAAAAATTGGAAGTTATAGAACAAATTTCGAAGAATTAGAAAAAACTATTAGAGAAAATAGAAGAGAAAAAATTGATAATAATAATAAATTATTTAAATTAAATTATAAATTCAATGAATTGAATAAGGAATTTAAAGAAAATTGGAAAAAATTAAAAAATGATTTAAATTCTGAAATAAATAATATAGAAATGGAATTTAATATTGAATTAAATAAACAAAAAATCCAAATGACACATATAAAATATGAAATTAAAAAATTAAAACAATTAATGTGGGATAATCAAAGTTTATTAACTCAATTAAAAATAAGAATTAAAGATTTACAATATAAAATAAATGGTAGGTGAATAAAATTTGAAAAAATCTAATTTTTTAATCTAAATAAAAAAATAAATAATTTATGAAAATATTATTTAAGTTAAAATTTTTCATTTATAAAAAATATTAATATAGCAATTAATTATTTTTTTGAATTTTCCTACATTGAGGACAAATATTTTTATCTAATATAACTTTATCATAACACTTTTGACAAACTAAAATTGAGCAAGGACAATTAAAATGTTTTAATTGTTTGCTTTTTTCAAAACAAATTTCACAATTTAATTCAATTGGTTTTATTTTTTCAATTTTTTTATTACATTTTGGACATTTTCTTTCATTATGAGGGGTATGTTTAATACAAAATTTACAATTACAATTTAGTTCATATTTTGCTTCTTTTTTTATACAAATATCACATAAATCAAATGAATGTTTATTAATTATAATACTATTATTGGTTATTTGAATATCATCTAATGTAATACTTGATGTATTATTGTTTTTATTAGTATCATTATTATTATTATTATCTTTATTATTATTATTATCATTATTATTATTATTATCATTATTATTATTATTATCATTATTATTATTATTATTATTACTATTATTATCATTATTATTATTATTATCATTATTATTACTATTATTATCATTATTATTATTATTATTATTATTAATTTTTTTAAGTATCCAATCTCTTTTTTTATAAATAATGAATAAAATAACCAAAATTAAAAAAACTGTAATAAGTATAACAACTAAAACAATTTTTTTTTTTTTTTTACATTCACAAAAATTTTCATTATTTAATTTACAACCTTTTTGACATTTTAGACATATATCTCTATCTTCAAGACAAGATATACAATTTGAATTACATCTATCATTTTGGTAAATAAAAGATAGATCACTACCATCATAAACATAATTTTGAGATGAATAATCATAATATTCACAATATTTTCCATCATATCCATTTTTGCATCTTTTACAAGTCTTATTATCATTACACTCAATACAATTATCAATTTTACAATCTTTTATAATGCATTTATTTTCATTTAAAAGATAACCTTTTTCACACATTTTGCACTCATTATTTTCACATTGAATACATTTTTCAATTTCACATTTTTGACAAATATAAGAATTTTTATTAGAATTATAGACTTTTTCATAATTTTTTTTACAAGAGTAACAATTATTATCTATACAATATTCACAATTTTGAACTTTACAATTATTTGAATAACAGATACCATTTATAAGAGTATATTCTGGTTCACATAAATAGCAATAATTATTTAATTCTTTTAAACAATGAAATATATTTTTATTATTTGATAATAAAAAATCATTTATTGTATAATTATATCCTTCATTTTTTAATTTATTAACCTTTTTTTCTAAATAATCAATTTCAAAATCAATTACTTCATTTTCATATTCATTATCTTTAACTTCTATTTTTACACATTGATTTTCATTATTTAATTTATATTCATAATGACATATATTACATTTTGAACTTGAAGAACAATCAATACAATTATTTGGACATTTCTCACATTTTCCATTTATTTTATAATAACCAGTATTACAATATAAACATTCATTTTTTGAAATACAATATAAGCAATTATCAATATTACAATAATTTGTATTATCACAATTACTTAAAGCATAAATTTTATTATTTTGACAAAATAAACATCCATCTTCACATTTATATAAATTATTACGAAAAGGATTATTACAAGTATTTCTTAAGCATTTATAAGAACAATAATCATTACCATTAACATAATAATTATCATCTTGACATCCTATACATTTACCATCTTTTTTAATACATTCATCTAATTTATAACAATTCCCATTAATTAATTCATAACCTTCCTTACATTTTAAACAAAAACCTTCATTTGGATTAGAACAAAAATTACAATTTGAATCATAACAATTATGATATGAAAAATCATATAAACATTTATTAGAATCTGAAGAATAACTAAAAGGAATATTACATTTTAAGCATTTATTATTTCTACAATTTTCACAACTCAATATATTGCAATAACATTCTTCTTCAAATAATATTGAATCTTTATTACAATAATGACAAGGTGATTTTATTAAAGATGATTCACATATTAAACAATTTGAATCGAAACAAGGACATTTTCCATCAATTAATTTAAAATTTTTTTTACATTTTGTACAACTTCCATATTGATTGTCTGTACATTCTTCACATCCATATTCAAAACAAAAAGGGAAATTGAGTGTATTGATTTTTATTATTAAATTGATTATTGATGATAAAATTAGTATAATGTTCATATTATTTAATTAGAACAACAATTTTGTATGATTATAAATGTTCTTTTTTTTCATAATTAAAGGGACATAAAATAATTTTTTTTCCCTAGTTCAAATAAATAGAAAAATAGCTTTTATAAAATTTAACAAATTATTTTAAATTAATTAATAATTTTATTATATTCAAAATTATTTGTTTTAGAAATATAATCAAAATTATCATTTAATTCATTAGCTCTTATTCTCCTTGTTTTTTTTGAAGAAATAATTTTGATTAATATAATAATTAATACAATAATGATAAGTAATAAAAAAAATAATAAAATAATAATATAATGAAATTGATAATTTAATATTTTTCTATAAAATCCAAAAATTTTTTTATCATAATCAAAAATAAATTGATATTTATTTAAAAATGGTACACCTAAAGTCCATTTAAAAACCATAAAAGAATTAAATATAACTTTAAAATATAATCTTTCATTTATTTCTTCGAATAAATCATTATAATCTAAAATAAATGTATAATTTAAGTATTTATGAAAAAAAATAATTGGATTAAACTTAGAAATATCAATATTTTTATCACATTCATAATAAATATAATTTAAATTTTTAGATTTCCCTTCAATACATTTTCTACTAATTAAAAATTTATCAAAAAAAGTTTTTTTAATATATTTTTGATATTGTTTACTTCCAATAATTCCATCAATATTAATACTAAAATTTGCATATTTAATATCATCAGAAAAATTATCATATTGAATTTTATGAAATAAAGTCTCAAAAATAGAAAATCGATTATCTAATTCAGCTTTACAAAAAGAAAAATATTTTTTTGAATAATGTTTATTATCAAATTCATGGGGATAATTACCTATAATTAAATTACCTTTATTTTTTGAAGTAAATTGAATTGAAAAAATATATGAATTAATTATTGAATAATCTTTTAATTGATATATTAAATTTCCTTTCAAAAAAGATGAATAATCTTTATATTTTAAGCCTATACTAGATGATGGAAGAGATACATTTAAATTATTTGTTGCTAAAATAAATGAAAAATTATCAATTTTTATATTCTTATTTTCAATTGTTTTAAATATGAAAGATTCTTTGGATATTATTCCTTTTTTAAATTGTTCTGAAGTAAAATCTTTTTCCTTATCAAATTCTTTCATATATGTTTTAGATAAATTATTATTATATATTTTATTATTTGAAATATAAAAATAATTCTCATTAAAAGTAATAAATGTAGGAATTTTTTGAATTGGGGTCCCTATATTTAAAATTGTTATTATTTTATTATCTAATATATTTTCGATAAATGAAAATTTGTCTTTAATATCATTTTTATTTTTTTCAAAAGGTAAAATAATTTGAAAATTATAATTTTTAAACTGAAATATTATCAATATAAAGATTTCCAATTTCATAATAATTTAAGCTTTATTGAATAATTGAATATTTTAAATTTTTTATTTAATTATAATGAAAAATATTTATCTAATAAAATAAATAAAATATAAATATTAAAAAGAAAATTAATATTCAAGAATTATAAATTTGATAAACATTATTTAAATAATATAAATATAAAAATTTATAAATATTTTTATGACAATTTTTAAATAAGAAATTGTTTAAAAATAAAAAAATAAATAATATAAATGGAAATTGATGAAAAAAATAATAATAAGATAAAAAAATATGAAAATATTTTAAAGACGATATTTCTTTTTTCAGAAGAAGAAAATAAATATTATCCTAAATTAATAAATGCTAATAATAATAATATGGTTGAATTATTTAATTTTTTATTAAATGATAATTTTATAGAAGTTGAAAATTGTTTAAAATGTATGTTAAATATATTTAAACAATCATTAGAAATTGCATTTCAAATATGTGCTTCAAATTATGATTATGATAATAAAAGAAATTATAATTTTATAAAATTATTAATGGATATATATATAAAAATAGATGAAAAAAATCAAGAAATAATAATTCAATTAATTTCTTTTTTATTTAAAAATATAGAAATCAAAAAAAATATTTATGACTACCCATTAAATAATTTATTACAAGAATATAAAAATAAACAATTATCAACAGAAAAATTTTTAAAATATATTAACTTACTTTCATTATTTTTTATTAAAAATAATGAAATAACAATTCAACCAAAAAATTATTTTTATTTTACAGAAAATTCCCATTCAGGAATAAATATAAAATTTCCATTACCTAATATTCAAATTGATAACGGTATTTCTTTAGAAATAAATTTTTATTTAAATTCAAATAATAAAAATGAAAAATCATTATTATTTGAATTAATAACAGAAGATGATCAAAGATTTGAAATATTAATTTCAGAAACAAATAATTTAGAAGTTTTATTTAATTCAAAAAAAATTGAATCTCTTTCTGTTCCAATTAAAAAAGGATGTTGGAACATAATTAAATTTACTATAACAACTTCAAAAAGAAAAAATTATCCTGAAATTATTATTTCTATTTCCGACAATTTTAAAGATTTCCAAATTAAAACTTATCAATTAGATAATAAATTTTCAAATGAAGTTGAGTTTTCATTTGCTAATTTTTTTAAATTTTTTGAAGGAAAATTTACTTCAATTATTTTATATTCTGGAGAAAAGGAAGATATTATTAATTATTTATATGGTATTTATACTAAAAAACAATTAATTGAATTTTCAAATAATAATAATAAAAATGAATTTTTAATTAAACATCCAATTTTTTTTATATTAACACCAATTTCTTTTGATTTAAATAATTATATTATTACTGATCCAATTAATAGAATTAAAGCTCAATTTCCTAAACCAAAAAATCAAAATAATTTTAATAATTATGTTAAATTATATCATAATTCATCAAATAATATTTTTAATTTAGGAGGAATTAATGTATTATTACCTATTTTTGAAATTATTTATAAAGATTTTCAAGAAAAAAATTGTTTTAAATCAGTTATTTATTTGATTAATGACATAATTAATGATAAAAATAAAAATATCATTAATGCTTTAACTTCTGATTTTTTTTCTATATTAAGTTTATTTTTAGAAAGAATAAATGATTCTTTATTTACTTCAGATATAATTAAAAAATTCATTGAAATTGGGAAAAATATTCTAAATTTAAATGATGATAATTTTAAATTAAATCAAAAGGAATTTTTTAATAAAATTTTATTTAATTTTAAAATAATTAAAAAATATCCACCTGAATTATTAAGTGAATTATGGGGACAAACTTTATTAAATTATAATTCAATAATAGAAATTTTTCCTTCTTTACCAAATATTTCTCCTTTTATAACTTCATATTATTTAAATAATAATTTTGACAAAAATCTATTTGAAATATTAAAAATAGTTTTAAATCATAAAGATACATCTGATAATGATAGAATTATTTTTTTTAAAATACTTTCAACTGAAAATTTATCAATTGATTTAATAATGGTAATAATTGATTTATTTAACAATTATTTTCATTCAGATGAAAATGGAAAACCTTTAAGACAAAAAAGTTTAATAAATATGTTAGAATATAATTGTTTAAATGAATTAATTTATGGTTTATCCAATTTAAAACAAATAGTTAAAATAAAAATAATTGATTTTATGATTTTTATAACATCAGAATATAATGATATTATAAAAAAATTTTTTGAAAAATGCCAAGTAAAGAGTAATGGGAAAATAATATATAAATTTTTAGGTAAAAAAGATTTATTAGATTTAATAAAAAATAATATAATAATAAATGAAAATAATAAAGAAATAATAAAACAAGGAATTAATATTCCAAATATAACAAAACGTTTTTTATTAGATAGAAGTGAAAGTGTAATTATTAATATTGATACAATAAAAAATAAATTTTTAAAAGGAATAAATGAAGAACAATCAATAAAAATAAAAAAAACAAATACAATTTTAAAAGAAGAAGAAACAAAAAAAAATACTCAAATAACTAACAGAAATAATTCAATTTCATTAAATAATAATTTAAACAAAAATAATAATAAACAAAATAACAATTTTGAAACAATAGAAGCAGAATCAAGAAGAAAAATACCAAAAATTCAAGAATCTCTTGATTCAAATTCAGAATCATCAAATAATAAATCAAATGAAGGAAGTACTAAATCAAATAAATCTCATGATAAAATAATAAAATCAATAAGTAAAGAAATTGAAATTGATGAAGAAGAAAAAAATTCTCCTTCTAATCCTTTAACAAGTAAAAATAGTAAAAAATTAAATTTTGATTTTTCAATAGAAGTTACAAATGGAATTATTGAAAATAATAATAAAGGAAAAAATAATTTTAGAAGAATGAAATCAAAATCTTCTAATTCTATTATTAAAGATATTGGGGATTGTCCTATTAATATTGATATTAATAAAATTTCTATTCCTTTTAAAAAAACAAAATCACAAAATTTAAATTTTGATTATTCTAGTTTAGAAATAAATGTTGATAAAATAAATAAAGAATCAGAGTTAAAAAATAATAATTTTCATAATAAAGTTTTTTTATTAGCTAAACATTGTGTTGATTATTTAAATGGAATTGATAATGAAAATGAATGTAAAAGTTCAAAATATGAAATTTATTCATTAAATGAAGATAATAATAATAATAATAAAAATATTAATTATAAAAAAGGAATTAAAAAAAGTACAATTGATACAATTAATGAAGATGAAAATGAAGGTTCAATTAGTAATACAATAAGTAAAAGAAATACTTTTAATGATAATTCTTCAAATAATAATTTAATTCATTTAGAAAAAAAGATAAAAGAAAGTCTTTCAAATACAATTGATGATAAAGAAAATAGTTATAATGAAAGTAATAATAATACTATTAATAAAAGTATTGAAAATAGTATAACTCCAAAAGAATTAAAATTTGAATCACCTGTAAAAGAAGATAATAAAGAATTAGAAAAAAATAATTTCCATATTGCTACTTTATTATGTAATTGGTTACATTCTATTAAAAAAAATATAAATCTATTAAATAATGAAAATAACAAAAATAATATTTATGTAATTGATTTTCTTATTTTTCAATGTAAATCATTAAAAAATATTAAATTGATATTAAATATTATTTCCTATTTATCAATTAATAAACCAATATCAATAATAAGTAGTCAAAACTCTATAAATCTTTCACAAAATGAAATATGGAAAAATGAAACACAAATGTTATTTAAAAATGAAGATTTTATTTATTTTATAATAGATATTTCATTTAATTGTTATTTACTTATTAACATTCATCAATTTAAAAGTCCTTTAAATAATAATGGAGAAAAAATTGATTTTGCAAACTTTAATAAAACTTATTCAATTTGTAGAGACTTATTAATTGATATTTATTTTAATAATTTTAATGATATTGAAGAAAAATCTTCTAATTATATTATTTTATCTTATTTATTTAGATATTTGTTAAATTTTAGATTTAATAATAATTATAATAAAGATGGAATTTATAATCATTATTCATTTACTTTTTTTAGGGAAATTTTAAAGTTAATTATTGATAAATATTATGATATTTTAAATAAAGAACAATATTTATTTTTTAATAAAAAAAATAAAAAAACTCCATGGATTAATTTTATTAAATTCATTAGTCTTTTTTTTGAATTTTCAATTTTATTTCAATATTCAGAAAAAATATATAATACAAAAGAGAATTTATTGGATATAAAAGAATCAAATATATCAAAGATTCCATCATACATAATAAGAAATGTATTTTATAGTGTAGAAACAGATAAATTATGGTCAGATTATCATAATTATCAAAAATTATATAATATAATAAAATATATTTGGAGTAGAGAAAGAATATATAAATTATGTTCAATAGATTTTGAAAATAATGAATATAAAGTTTATAATATTTCAAATAATGACTTTGAAAAAATTATTGAAAATATATTATTTAATAAAGAAAAAATTAATGAAATTCAATCATATTATGAAATATTATTTATTAGTTTTAACAAAAAAATTAAGGATATTAATGGAAGAAATATTGAATATTTTTTGCCTTTAATAAACACAATTTCTATTCTTACATCATATTTAATTAGTTCAATAAGTAGAAAAGAAGAATTAGAAAACTTAAAATATTGGTTAAATAATTACCAATTTTTTTTAATATTTTTATTAATTGGAAGTTGTAATTTGAATATAAAAAAAAAAATTCTTGATAAATATGATTATAAATTTGTTTCAAATATTATTTATTCAAATTTAGCATTTAATATAGGATTTATATTTTCAAATTTTTATAAAGAAAATAATAATGATATTAAATCATTATATCATATAGTTATTAAAAATATTTGTAGAATATATTCTAAATTAATTAAAATAATAGATATTAAAAAAGAAAGAATATATCCCAACAATATTCTTAATTTTAAAAAAAGAATTGAACTTACTGAAAATTCAGCAATTCTTTTATTAAATAAAGTATATATTCCCCAAAAAAATATTAAAAAAAATATTAAACAATTAGACAATCAATTACAGAAAAATCAAAAAATAGTAAAATCAATTTTTACATTAATAGAATATACTTCAAAAGATTATATGAGTTTGAAATATTTAAATGATAATAAACAAATGTTTGAAAATACTTTATGTTATAACCAAAATATACACAATGATTTATTATTTGACACAAAAATGTATAAAAATATTTTTAATTATGAATTTAATCAAAAAAATAATATTGAGAGTTTATTAATAGAAAATGAAAATAATTATACACCTTCTTATCCATATAATTACAGAAAACTTATTGAAAATATTAATAATGATTATAAATATTTAGAAAAATATATATTTGAAAAAAGTGAATATCAAAATTTAATAGAGACATTAAATAATAAAAAAAAATATAGAAAAATAAAAAAAGAACTTTTTACATGGAATAATACATATAGTGACTTTAATATTTTTTATTCAAGCAAAAATTCATTAAAATATAAATTAAAATATCATTTAACAAAAGATTTAACAACACCTATTCTTTCACCAATTTTAGATATAGAATATTATTTTCCTACTTTTACTAAATATAATAAACAAAATATTTTTGAAGAAAATTATAGAAAATATTATAATATTGATTTAAAAATTTTTCCAATTGAAACACCATCAGTTTCAATTATTGATTATAATGATTTTAAATGTTGTATTATTCTAACTACACATCATATAAAAGGAGGAATTAAATTTTATAATGATTATTTTGAATTTATTCCTATAATTTCTAATGATGAAAATATTCTTTTTCCAGATAGAGATGAAGAATATCAAAGTGAAAAAAAAAGTTGTTATGGGTCAATTTTTAAAACTAATAATAATTACAAGGATTTTTTATTTATTAGACAATTTGAAATAAATAATATTAATTTTATATTCAAAAGAAAATATTTTTATAGAGATAATAGTGTTGAATTATTTTTAAATACAAATAAAACTTTTTATTTCAAATTTATAACAAATAAAATTAGAGATGAATTTATAAATAAAATAATATCACAGAAAAAATATCCTTTTATTGAAATAAAATCAATAGATAGAAAAATAATAGGATATTATAAAAATATTCCTAAATACAAAGACATTTTTTCAAATATAGATAATTTATCAAATAATTGGAAAAATTGGAAAATGTCAAATTTAGAATATTTAATGTGGTTAAATATATTTGGAAATAGATCATATAGAGATATAAATCAATATCCAATAATGCCTTGGATATTAACAAATTATTTAAATGATACAAATGAATTTAATGAAATTTTAAAAAATGAAAAAGAAGATATTAACGGAATTAATAATTATTTAATAAAAAAATATTTAAGAGATTTTAATTGTCCAATAGGTTTATTTTCTTTTAATAAAGAAGGAAAAAAAAGAAAAGAAGTATATAAAGAAGTATTTAGATCAATGATATTAGAATTAATTCAAGAAAAAATAATAGATTTAAATCAAAACAACAAAGAAAAATTAGAAAATACAAAAGATGATGATGATGATATAAATGAAGAAGTAGATACAAAAAAAAAAAATAATATATTAACATATGGAATTGATATTGAAAGTTTATATAATAATCCAAAAATAAATTACGATAAAATACCATATTACTTTGGTAGTCATTTTAGTAATGGAACTTATGTTTCTCATTATTTAGTAAGAATTTTTCCTTTTTCTTTAACTTCAATTGAAATACAAGTTGATAATTTTGATACTCCAGATAGATTATTTTTTAATCTCGGTAGAACATTCAATAATGTTTCATGTGAAAAATGTGATGTTAGAGAATTAATTCCTCAGTTTTTTTGCCTTCCTGAAATGTTTGAAAATATAAATAAATTAAATTTAGGATATTTACAAGATTCTGATGAAGATGAAAATATTGAAAATAATAATATTGATATTAAAATTAATAATAAAAAAATAAAAAATAAAGAAGATTTAAGAGTTGAAGATGTTTATTTACCAAATTGGGCAAAAAATAATAGGAATTATTTTATTATGAAAATGAGGGAAATTTTAGAAGATGAAAGATTAAAAATTAATCAATGGGTAAATATAATTTTTGGAATTTATCAATTTGGAAATGAAGCTTTAAAAATTGGAAATATATTTTGTTCTTATTGTTATGATAATATAATGAACATTAGATTGGATAATTATATTAAAAATAAACAATTCGATGAAGTTAGATGTATTTTATGTTTATTTGAATTAGGAGTTCATCCTATTAAAGTATTAAAAAATGAAAAAGAAAGAAAAGAAAAAAATAAAATTAAAAATGAAAAATTAGTTAAATTTGATTTTTTTTATTCTAAATGTAATGAAATTAATGATGGGAATAATAAATTAACTAAAGATCCTATTTTTATTTCTTCTTTTAAAGATAAAACTAATAATATTGGAATTGAAAATTTAATGGTTATATTAAGTGATTTTCAAAAAATCCAAATTTCTTTTGCTAAAATAAATACAAATATAAATGATAATAATAAATATAATATTAAATCTGATTCTAAAGTATTATCAACAATAATTCAAAATCTAAAATTTTTATATAGAGATTTATTAATTTTAGCATTTAAAGAAAATTCATTTTTTATTATTACTGGATTTATTGATGGAAAAATATTATTAATTAAAAATGAAAATAATAATAAGGAAATAAAACAATATGATGAAATTAGAATATCAAATCCTTTAATATCAAAACAAGATAATTCACTAATTACATATATTACAAAAGATGAAGATGAAGAATTTATTTATGCAGGAACACAAAATGGAAGTATAATAATATACAAAAATGAAAATTCCTTTTCAAATATTGATTCAATTACCTTTTTAAAAATAATAAATAATCACACAAAACCAATAATTCATATTCATTCAAATTCCAGATTAAATATGTTTATTGATTGTTCTTCTGATTGTTATATTAATATTTATACAATGTCAAAAATTGAATTAATTAAATCAATATATTCTGATAATTCATATGATTCATTAATAAATTATGTTTTTCTATCTTCATCACCTCTTCCTTCATTTATTTTATATACTAGTAAAAATATGTTTAATTGTTATAATATTAATGGAGAATTATTAGATATAATTTGTGAAGAAAATATTGGAAATAATCCTCATATGATTTCCCCTATTTTTATTACTGATTCTAATTTTATGGATTATTTAATTTATGGAACTATTAATAATTATGTTTTTATTAGAAAATTTCCATATATGAATTTAATTAAATGTGTCAATCTTAAACAAAATTTGTTAATTGAAAATCTTTTATATTTACCTAATGATAATGATGATAATGATGATAATTTGCCATATAAACAAATTAAATTTCTTTATGTATCAAAAAATGGTCAATTTGTATATGTTATTTATGACAATTCAAATTTAATAAATATAATCCCTTTAAATTTAAATATTTAAGTAAAAAAAGAATAAATAGGTATTAAAAGTTAATCAATATTTTTATTTTGAAATTTAATATAAATATTCAAAAAAAATTTAATATATTATATATTTAAGTTATTTTTTCATAATTGTTACGTCATTTAAAAAATTTATTTAAAAAAATATATGATGATAGAAGCAAAAACAACCAGTGGAAATACAATTGACCTAAACAATTCAGCAAGATGGGGTTTATTCATTATATTATTATGTGTAGGAATATTTTCAAGTGCTGATGGTGGAATAATACCTCAAGCAACAACACAATTATTACATGATTTTTTTAACAAAACAAATAATACAAATACAACAAATCAAACATTTATAGACATTTTATCAAACGATTCAAAAGAAATTGATATAGAAACTCAAAATAATAAAATAGGTTTATATGGTTCAATAGATTATTTAGGAAGAGTTTTCGGTGCAATAATATTAACATTTACAATAAATAAAATAAGCCGAAATATAATATTAATAATATCATTAATATTCAAAGCCCTAACTTTATATTATTCATTATACGATCATGAAAATTATATGCCTAATTTAATTTTTAGAGCACTTTCAGGATTATCACAAGTTTTCTATACAACATACTTACCAGTTTGGACTGATCAATTTACACCAAAGGATTTAAGATCAATTTTAGTTTCTGTTACTCAATTAGGAAATCCAGTAGGAATTATTATAGGTTTTGGTATATCAACAATATTAGGAGAAAAAAAATGGTATATTTCATTTGCAATTGAAGCATCAATTTTATTATTATTAGGTTTAATATCAATATGTTTCCCAAGGATATATTTTAATAAAGATTTTATATTAAATGATGATAATATTACTGGAGTTATAAATGAAAAAGATGAAGAATCAACATTATGTAAAAATTTAGGAATAATATTATGTAATCCAATATTTATTTTTACAACTTTCTCATGTAGTGTTGCATTTTTTGGAATGGCAGTAGTGCAATTTTGGGGTAAAGAATATATGGAAAAAGTATTAAAATTAAATGATCCAACTGGAGTTGCATTTAGATTTAGTATTTTATGTATTTCTGGACCAACTTTAGGTGTTTTTATGGGAGGGATTGTTTGTTCTAAATTAGGTGGTTATACTAATAGAAATGCTATAATAATGTGTTTCGTTTTTTGTTTAATTTCTTCAATTTCATCTATTTTTATTGGTTATGCTAAAGATGATAAAGATGAGATTTTTTTCTTTATTTTTATTTGGGTTTATTTTTTCTTTATTGGTGCTATTATTCCTGCTACAAGTGGAATTATTATTGCTTCTTTACCTGAAAATTTAAGAGGAGATGGTTTTTCGATTACTAATATTTTACTTAATTTACTTGGAAATTTTCCTGCTAGTTTTGCTTATTCTTTTTTATTAGATATTTTTATTAAGGAAAATAAAGGTGATAAGTCACTTGGTCATCAAAGTGCTATGAAATCTATTATGTATTATAATTTCATTGGGTTAATTTGTATTGTTGTTTCTATGATTTTTAGATTAAGACAAGATGATAATAATCCTGGAAAAAATAAAATAATAGTTGATAATGAAGAAGATTAATATTTTAATTAGTTTTTAATGTTATTAATAACCTAAACTAATTTGAAAATAATTTTATTTTTATGAGATTAAAATTTAGAAAAATAATTAATACTAAAATATCATTATAATATTATAATTAAAATTTTAAATGTATAATAATCTATAATATTATATTAATAATATTCAATATTACAATAAAGGACTAAAATATTTTATTTATAAAATTTTAAAAAATTACAAAACATTTATCATTTTGTTTTCTAAATCAATTTATATTATAAATAATCATTAAATTTCATTATGATTATATTTTTGTGCTATTAAAAAAAATAAATATTGATTATTATATTTGTCTATGGAATAAAAATTAAATTAATATCATTTATATTGATTTAATTATTTAATTATAATATATTTCTGTCATAGAATAATATATCAAATAATTATATTCATAAAAAATTTGTTAAATAGATTTTTTAATAAAAAAAATTATTTTTTAATAATTATTTTAAATTTTAAAAAAGCAAAAATAATTTAAATATATTTTATTCATAATTTAATAAAAAATTAATGTCAACACCAGAACAACAAAAAGACCAAACAACTCCTAAAAAGCCAGAACTGTATAAAAAAATGATTCAACAAGTATCAAAAGAAAGTTTAAAAAACTTACCATCATTTACTGAAATATTACAAGAAAATAACAAATTTCTATTTCATCATTATCCAAAAAAGGTAAATAGTCCAAAAAAAAAAATTAAAAAAAAACCACTTTTAAAAAAAAAAGAAAGTTTAAACATATCACCAACACAAAATCAAAAAAGATTTTCAGCATCAATAAGAGAATTAGACTATAATACATATAGAGCATATAAAATGTCAGTTGATGACCAAAAAAACAATATTTTAAATCATAATAAATCAACAAATGAAATATTAAATAATCAACATAATATAACAAAAGTACCTTTTGGTTTAAAATCAAAAAGATTTGATTGGCAAACTGATATAGAAAGAAATTTTTTAGATGAATTATATGGTAATACTAAAAATTATAATAAAAGAAAAAATTCTGAAAATTGGGATGATTTTGTAAATAAAATAAATAAAAATGAAAATAAAAATGAATATAATATAGAAAATAATACATCAAGAAATAGAAAAAATAATTATGCACATACATATTCAACAATAGCAAATTTAAATTCAAAAAGAACACTTCAACCACAAAGAGATATAATTCCAGATATGAAAAAAAAACCATCTAAAAAAGTTATTTATAGATGTTCATCAACAGGTTCTATTATAAATTTATTTAATAGAACTCCAAATATAAAAACAATTCCTATTAATTATAATATTACTAAAGGACATAATTTATTTAGTGATGAATTTTCAAATAGATTATATTATAAAAGAGAAAAAGGAAGTGTTGATTTAGATAAATTTAAAAAAAATGGTTATGCTGGTTCGACTAAAGCAAATAAAAGTGTTGATGATTTTTTATATAATAATAATAATAATAATTATCATATTAAAGAAAGAATTAAAAGAGAAAGAGATCAATTTATTAATGAGAAAATGTCTAGGAATAGTAAATTAAATGATGAAAATAATATTGTTAGTTATACTAATAGAATGAAACATTCTAAATTGATGAAAATTAAAAATAATATTAGTGATATTTTCTTTCTTAAAGGAGGAAAAGAAAAAATTTTTAGAAATTTTCAAAATAATTTAAATGGTTTAACTTTTACTTTTAATTTTTCTCAAAATCAATTTTAATAAATTTATAATGTTTTTATATAATATAATTTATTGATATATTAAATTATCCTTTTTAAAATATAATTTATATTATTATTTAAATAAATATATTAAAAATGAAATTTTATTTATTTTTATTATTTATTTTTCATTAATTGTTGTTTAATGTTTAAAAGATTTTTTTTAACAATTTTCAATTCTGAAAGCATTGATTTTTTAATAGAAAAAATATTTTCAACAAGATCTAATTGATCTTTAATATTATTAAAACTTTCACCAATATTATCAAAAATTTGATTTATTTTTTCAATATAAATTTGAAACATATCTTTACTTAATTTTCTACTCATTTTTCTTCTTTCTGGTGAATCCTCAGAAGAAGAAGAATAACTTCTCTCATCATCTTTTTCTAAAATTGAAACTCCTAAAGAAAAACTTTTTAAACTTCTTTCAATTGCTTTTTTTTTATGTCCATAACTGTAATTTTGAAAGTAATCATCTTTTTTAATATTTAATGACATTTCTTTATTTTTATTTACTAATAATCTTTTTGAAATTAAAGAACGAAATGATTTTGTTTTATTTATAGATGGTGTTTTTATTATATGTAAATTTTTTTCTTTTTCTTTTTCTTTTTCTTTTTTTTTATCATCATTTTTTTTATTTTCATTATTTTTATTTTCTTTATCTCCTTTTTCATTTTCAAAACCTTGATGAATAATTTCAATAAAAATATTTAAAATAACCATAATTTCAATAGAAATAAAAGTTAATCCATAAATAAAACCAAAAACACTAACAAAATAATTTCTATTAGTATATAAATCAGTTAAAATTAAAGCAATATCATCACCAAACATTAAACTTAATAAAGTTCTAATAGTAACTGTTATATTTCGAAAATATTTACATTCCCAAAAAATACAAACTCCTAAAAATAAAAAAGCAAGCCAAATTGGGAATACGCCAATTAAATAATTTATTATTATTGGAAAAGTTTTTTTTATTATTATATATAATGAATTAAATGATTTTATTTTAATAATATATCTTGTCATATTAAAACAAGAAAAAAAAACTCCTATTCCAATTACATAAATATAATTTGATTTATTTGTTAAAAGAAATATTAATGTACCAATTATTTGAAATATATTTCCAATTAAACAAATTAATGACCATTGTAAATATGAATAAATATATGATGCATTTTTAACATTTTTATTTTCATTATCTGTTATTTCTTCAGATTCATTCTCTAAATCAATTAATTTAGAATCAAAAAGTGGATTATAATAAATTGAACTTTCATTTAATACATTTTTATTAAATTTTAAATTAATAATTGATGAAGATTTTGATGATTGTTCTGAATGAATTTTTTTTGACAAAACAAATTTTTCACTTATTTTTGATATATGTTTCCAAGTGTTTAATAAAGATAAAATTGAAAGCAATAATACACAAAAATGAATAAAATTATCATAAAATTTATCCATTAAAGATTTATTATTTATAAATTTTTTTACATATGATTCTATAATTAATGAAAC
Organism: Isotricha sp. YL-2021a; assembly: GCA_023806865.1. NCBI lineage: Eukaryota > Ciliophora > Litostomatea > Vestibuliferida > Isotrichidae > Isotricha > Isotricha sp. YL-2021a. Next base: position 2,600 of record JAJJLH010002373.1, on the reverse strand, counting down.
TTTAATTTCTCCTCTTGATGAAAAATCATATTTTGTTGATAAATTAATTATATTTTTCCTATTTTCTTTTTCAAAAGTAATTGTATAATTAATTGTAAAAAATTTAACATCTAATAATTTCCTTTTTAATTCTTTATTATCAAATTTAATAAAATCCTCAGCTAACATACTTTTATTTTTATGAAGGTTTTTTGAAAAAAATAAAAATTCAAAGAAAATAATTGGTTTTTTATTATGTTTAATATTTTCATAAAAAACAAATTTATCAATATTATAATAATATTCACTACAATTTTTAATATGATCTCTTAATTGATTTGGTGTGTATAAAATAATACTTTTTTTATTTTGATCATTTAAAAATAAAGAATATATTATTTTATTAAGTGAATTTATTGTTTTTAAATTATAAATTTTATCATATTGAGGTGTCCCACTTGTAATTGATAAACTTTGAAGAATTGAAAATAAAAGTAATAAAATGTGAATTATGAAAATATATGGAAATATCCCATAATTAATTAATTTTGTTATTGGACCATATTTATATTGTTCAAAAAAGGTTATTTTTTTTTTATTTTCCATTTTTTTTTTATTTTTTTAATTTAATGTATTTTTTCAATATTTTTTTTTAAATTTATTGGTTGGAAAATTTATTGTATAATAAAAATTGAAATATATAATTAAAAATGAATTAAAATGAATTTAAACATTTTCTTTAATAAAAAAAAATATTTTATTGAAAAAATATTTAAATTTTCAAAATGAAACCTAAATAAAAAATTATATTATATTCTAAAAATAAATAAATTTCCTCTAATAATTGGAATTTTAAACAATACAAAAAAATATCTTCAAATCCCTTATAAAAAAATGAAAAAAAAAACCAATTGAATAATAAAAAACCTTATAAAAAAATGAAAAAAAATCCTAAAAAATAAAAAAAGAAATTAAAAAACTAAAAAAAATCCAAAAAAAAACTTCAAAAAAAATAAAAAAAAATAATTTGAATTTAAATAATATTATAAATGGAACCAAAAATAAAAGAACAAAAGAATGATACATTATCAATATTACCACCAATAAAAGGAAGATACATAGTTTTTGATACAGAAACAACTGGATTAGAACCAAATGAAAATAATATAATAGAAATAGCAGCAATTGAAATTTACAATGGTAAATTAACAGGAAGAGAATTTCATTCTTTTATGACTCCTCGTTTTCCAATTACAAAATCTGCAGAAGAAAAACATAAAATGTCACAAAATTTTTATCAAAATTATTATCATGATGTTTATAGAAGTGATAAACAAAATTTTGAAAGTTTTTTAAAATTTCTTGGTAATTCTTTAATTTTTGCACATAATGCTATTTTTGATATGAAATTTCTAAATAGAGATTTAAAATATTGGGATTTAAATCCAATACCAAGGAAAAGATTTAGATGTTCAATGAGATTATTTAAATTAATAGTTAAACCAGACACTCAAAAACAGAAATATGCTTTAGATTATTGTTGTAATTTCTTTAATTTAACAGCACCAATTGATAATTTTCATTCTGCTATTTTTGATGCTTTTATGACTGCTAGAATGATATGTTGTCTTTTTCAATATAATAATAATTTAAAAATAAATAATCAAATAAATTCTGTTTCTAATGGTTTAATTGGAAGTGAAATAAATATTAATAATAATAATAAAGAAAATCATAATAATGAATTAAATAATTTAGTTTCTCCTCATAAGACTTTATCTGTTGTTAGTAGAAGTATAAGTGAAGTAACTAAATTAAGTTCTGAAAATGATTTATATAAGATTAATAAACAAATTATTAATAATCATTTAGATGATTTAAATAAAAATAATGAAAAAATTAAAGAAAAAGAATATATTAAAATTATTAATGATGAAAATAAAAGTAAATTAAATAAAGATGATGATGAAAAAGATAATAATATTAATGATGAAGATGAACCTATTACTATTAATGAAAATGAATTAGATTTATTATTATAAAATTGATTAGTTTTATTTATAAAAAAATAATTTATATGATGTATTTTTTATTTGAATATGTTTTATAATATTATTTCAAATATTATTTTATTAATTTTCCGTTTAAGAAATAATTTATATTAAATATTAATTAAGTGATTTAATTGTTCTTAATCTATTTAAAAATTCACCTATTTTAATTATAAAACTTCCATTTTTCCTATATTTATATAATAAAGCTAAAAACATTTCATAAATTATTTCATAAATTATTAAATCATTTATAATTGTAATAATAATTCCTATAATAAAAGTTTTATTTTGATATAAATAAGTAGCACAAAATCCAAAGGAAAAATATATACTTATAATAATATAAAATAAATCAATTAAAATTCCTCCTAAATTATAATAAAATTTCCATTTTAAAATAGTATCATATATTTTAATTCCTTCTAAAAAATTACCTTCTCTTAAAAAAGAATATAATTGTCTTAAATATAAAATATTAATATTAAATAACAAAGAAGAATCAAGCGAAATGATGAAAGAAACAAACAATGATAATCAAGGTGGTGCAAGACAAGCTGGAGGCGGAAA
>JAJJLH010002372.1:0-24224 GCA_023806865.1 Isotricha sp. YL-2021a | reverse complement strand
ATGCTCTTTCACCAAAATATTCTTTTTCATTTAATGTTCTAATATATTTATCATTAATTAATATATTAACTTTTCCTATATTAAATAAAAATAAAGATATCATGGATGCCAAAGATATCCTCCAGATGGCGGAAAATGATCCTGACATGGCGAAGGACTTGATGCTGCTTTTCGAGAATGGAAAGCAAAGAGAGGCCGTCATCATGGTAATCGTCAAGATTACCAACAAAATTCTGGAATACAAGCTCAAACAGCTAGGGCTGAAGGAGCCAATGAAGAAGAAGCCTAAAGTGATTATCTGCTTCAGGTGCCAGGAGAAAGGGCATGTAGCTAAGGACTGTAAGGGAACCATCAAATGTAAGCACTGTGGAGAACAACATTTTACAAGAGAGTGCCCAACTCGAAATTGCAAGGTTTGTGGAAAAAGACACCCTCCAGGTCAATGCCGAAAGAAGGACAAGTGGTGTAAATGGTGCAGAGTATGGGGCAAGCACGAGACTAAGGAATGTCCAAATGGGGGCATCCTAAAACGCCTGACTAAGCTTGAGAAAATGACCATCCCTAGAAGATCGAATTCCACGTCTAGATTTAGAAAATTTCATGGATTAACCCTAAGAGGAGGTCTAGGGGTGAGATTTAGAGGAAGACCTAAGCCAAGGAGAAGTCAGAGGCCAGCTAAAGGGGCTAGAATGGATGATGATTTAATTTAGCGTTTGGGGTCGTCGAGTGCCTTTTTGGCGACCTTCCGGTGTATAGGCAACCGAGACCGCTCGGCGATCACTCACTAAATTAAAAATAGTTAAGTGTTAATTATTATTTTTTATTTGAAAAATGCTAAAATGCAAAGATAAATAAATAAATATAAATAAAAAAAAATATTAAATAAAATTAAAAAATTTCTTTTTTTAAAAAAAAATGAAAATTTATTTTAATTTACTTTTTTTTTACCACTACATTCATCAATTAATTGTTCAATTTCTTCCTTTAATCCAATTTCAATTTTATCTTCATTTCTAGATAAAATTAACTTATATAAATATAATTTAGCAAAAGTTTTATCATAACTATATTTCCCACTCATAAAATCACTTAAAACATTTAATTGAATATAAATTAAAATAATCCCACCAAGAGCAATAGAAAAAAGAATTAAACCAAATAAAGGGAAAATATTTAAATTTTGATTTTCTAAATATTTAAAAGTAATTCCAGAAACAATAACACAAATAGCAGAAATAATAAAATAAATAATTAATCTTAAAATTTTAGAATTATAAATTAATTCTAAATTTCCTTCTGAAATATATTTTAAATATTCTTCATTATAAAAATGTAAAGTTAACAATTCTGTTTTTTTTTGTAAATCAGTTTGAGGTAAAATTTGAATTTGTTTAATATTAAAAATAGGATTTATAACTTGATAATAAACAATTTTATCTCCATTATTTTTTAAATATTCATTTTGATAAATAATTTTTTTTGATAATAAATCCATTTTTTTCTCATTAATAGGATATTTTGATTTTAAATAAAAACTAATCAAAGCCAAAACAACAGGTAATCCAATAAAATACTATAAAAAAAACCATTATATAAAAATGATAAAAAAATATAAAAAAAAATAAAAATTACATATTTTATAAATTCCAAAACTCCTTTTGGTTGTTCGAATATAATTCCATTTTTACTAGGTACAAAATCCAAAACTAAAAAAAATTAAAAAACCTCAAAAAAAAAAAAAAAAGGAAAAAAAAATATAAAAAAAATATAAAACTTACATGACATAATAGCAAGAGGAAAACTCTGTGCAGCAATACCAACTAATTTAGGTATATAAACTTGAAAAACTGCATAAATACTTTCATTTCTTTTCATAGTCATAAATTCATCATAATCAATACAATCAGTTAAAATTGCATCATTTAAATAAATTCCACTTGCAGGAAAAGCAATAATAGCACCAATAATAACTATTAAAAAATTATTTCCTTGACCAGGAATTAATATTAAAGAAAAGCAAATAACACAAATTGCAGAATAACCTCTCCAACAATTTTTTTTCCCAAATTTATTTGATAGAAAATGCCAGATAAATAAACATAATAATGATGATATGAAAAAAGAACCCATTGTTAATCCTAACCAATTTGTTGGATCACATGATGATGATGATTGTTTTTTACCTTTAATTTCACATGTTTTTCTAGGGTTTATTATATATGTTATATAAAAGGGAATTATCGTTGCGAAAATTTGAGTTATTGTAACATCGAATATATAAGGTATCATTAAAGTTATAAATGGTTTATTATGAATTAATCTATATAATGTTGGTATTATGTATGATGGCTCTTGTTTATTTCTTATATTTTTTTTTTCTTTTATTAAACTTGATAATATTACCATACTTATAACAAATAAAAATCCTATAAACATACATGTATATAATAAGCCCTTCTCACTTTTTAATATATCACATTTTGAATCACAATCATTAAAACATTGTGCATTTTCTTCAGTTTTTCTTATATATTTACATAATATATCACAATCACAATTTTTAATAAATTTCTTTATTACAATTGGTGAAATTGATGTAAGTAAAACACCAAAATAATTAAAGAAATAAACATATAAATATAATTTTTCTCTTTCAATAGAAGATGTACTTAATTCAGGACCAAGACCAAAATAAGGAACAGAAGCAATAGTATCAGCAATAAAAAATAAATTATAAAAAATTCCAAAATAAATAGAAATATTATAATTAGGAGGAGTAAAAATAGAAACTAAAAAAATACAATAAAAAGCACAACCAAATAACATAAAAGGTTTTCTTCTTCCTAATTTAAAAGAAGAATTATCACTTCCAAATGCAATTATTGGTTTTAAAAATAATTCTATACATCTTGTTAATGCTGTGAAAAATGATATTAAAAGTAAACTTGAACCTTTTTGTTCATAAAATATTAAAGCGTTTACATTTAATATTAATAATGATGCCATTTTACTAAAACTTGGTAAACCGTAAAAAATTTTTATGTGAAGAGGAATTATGTCTTCTTTTATTATGTCGTTTGGATTTTTTATTTCTGTTGATTTATTTTGGTTTTTTTCATTTTGGTTTTCAAAGTATAGTTTTTTTTCTATTTTTTTCTCTTCATTTAACTATATTTTGTTATATATTTTTTTATTTTTTTTTTTTATTTTTTTTTTTACATCGAGGTTTCCATGAGGAATTTGGTTTAAATCGTTATCATTGAATGCTAATAATGTTTCTTCTTCTTCTTTGTTTTTCATTTTTTTTATTGTTTTTAGTTTTAATATTTATTTTTTTAATTATTTTAATCGTTTTTATTAAAAATTATATATTTTAAAATTTCAAATTTTAAATTTTAAAAATTATCAATTTGAATTTTAATTTTGAAAAAAAAAATAAAAAAAAAAACAAAAATAAATAAAATAACCCATTAATATATAATCAATTTAAAAAATTTAATTTAAAAAAAATTAAAAAAAATAAAAAAATGTCTTCATTAGAAGAAATAATTCAAAAATGTTTATCCCCCGATAATGAAATTCGTATTGAAGGTGAAAAACAAATCCAAGAAAAATCATCATCAAACCTATATTTATCCTTAACAGAATGTACAAACTTAATGACAAACGATAATGGAAAAAAAGAAATACGTCAATTTTGTGCAACATACATAAGATATATATTTAAAAATGAAAATTATTTAAATCAATGGGAATTATTTCCAGAAGAAAATAAATTATCAATTAAACAAAAAGTTTTGGCTTGTTTGGCTTCTTCAATTCAAGAAATAAGAAATGCAACTTCAATTGCAATTTCTTCAATTTGTAAATATGAACTTCCTAAAAATCGATGGAATGAAATTATTGATATTTTAAATAATACTTCAAGAAATGAAAATATAAATTTTAGATTAGCTTCTTTAAATACTATTAATCATATTGTTTCTGATTTAGATTATGATGAATTAAATCAAAATCAAATTAATATTTTTTTAGGCGCCATTTTTGAAAATTTTAATTTAAATGATTATAATGTTTTTAAATTAAGTGTTACTTGTTTTTATCATATTTTACCTTTTACAAAAAGTAATTTTGAGCAAGATAAAGAAAGAAAATTTATTATTGATAAAGTTACAGAATTTTTAAATATAAATAATAATTATAATATACCAAATGATATAAAAGTTATTTTATTACAATGTTTAGTTGAAATTGTAAGATTATATATTAAACAAATATATAATGAATTTTCTCAAATTGCAAATATAACATTTCAATATATGAAATTTGATGAAATTGAATTAGTAAATCAATCATTTGAATTTTGGTGTAGTGTAACAGATTTAGAAATTAATTATAAAACAAATGAAATATCAAATAAATATATTGATACTTTATTTCAATATATTTGTTATATTTTATCAAATAGAAGAAAAGAAGAAGAAGATTTAATTGATATTGATGAATGGACTCCTATTAAAGCAGTTTCTACTTTAATTTCCTCATTTTCTGAATTAAAAAATAATAATTTTTGTAATCAAATGCTTAATTATATTGGTTCTTTATTAAATAGTGATAATTATTTAATGAAAGATTCTGCTTATATTGCTTTTAATGGTTTGTTAAGAAATCCTTTTTTGGAAAAAGAAATTATTTTATCTTCTATTAATACTATTTTTGATGAATTGAAAAATCCTAATTTAAATAATAATCTTGCTATTACTATGAGTAAGTGTTTAGTTGTTATTTCTGAAATAAAAGATTTTTTATTTGATGATGAAAAATTATTCGATGATACAATTAATAATTCAATGCAAGTTATTGAATATAGAATTAATAATAAAAAATTAATAATAATATTATTAGATTGTATAAATAATTTAGTATTAAAATTACCAAAAGATAATTTACGATATTTAATAAAACATTGTAAAAATTTATTAGAAAAATTAATAAAATTAGCATATATAAAAAATGCATATAACCCAGATTCAAATATAGCATTATCTTCATTTTTCGTAATAGGAACAATAATAGAACATTCAAATATAGATTGTAAAAATATAATAAATACTTTTTTCACAGAAATAATATATTTACTTCAAAATTCCTTAAATGAAAATAACTTCTCATCAAAAGAAGAACAATATCAATATCAATCATACATATGTACAATAATATCATCATCATGTACAGGAGAAAAAATCCAATTAAATACAGAATCATTAAATTCAACATATAATTTAATAATATCAACATTTCTTCAAAGAAATAGTATATATGAAGAAGGAATAATGGCAATGTCATCTTTAGCTTATACTAATCCAGAAGGATATAGAAATTTAATGGATAAAAGTACATCATTTATAATTCAAGCATTAAAAGATATTGAATCATTTTCTTTATGTAAACAAGGACTTTCTTCTTTTGGTGAATTAATAAGAGCTTTAAATATAAGATATATTAATAATATTAAGAATACTTTACCTTATATTTATAAAATTTTAACTGATTGTAATTCTGATAAGAATTTAAAAATTTATTCTTTTTATGTTCTTACTGATATTTTTGGATTAGAAAGTGGAGAAATTTATAATGAATATAGAAAAATTATGGAATTAATTTCACCTGCTATTAATGTTGCTATGATTGAACCAAATGAAAATGATGATATTGAAAATTTAAATTATTTTTCTAATTTAAGAGTAAGGATTTTAGAATTTATTACTATACTTTTTCATTATTTAGATTTTTATCAAAAAATTAATGAATTTGAAATTTATGTTCCTGGGATTGTTAAATTTATTTGTATTATTTGTTTAGATAAATTTAATCCTACTATGGAAATTTATTCTATGTCTATTGGGTTAATTGGAGATATTATTATTAGTTTTCCAGATATTGTTAAAAGTAATATTGATAGAGATGTTATTAAAAATGTTTGTGATAAAATTGAAAAAGGAGGGAATGATAATGATAAACAAATTTTAAATTGGGCTAAGGAATATTTGATTAGTTTATATTAAGTGTTGATGTTGTTTTTTTATTTTGATTCATTTTTTTTTTTTTGTTTTAGTTTAATTAATTAATTTATATATTTTTTAATGTAGATAAAAAAAATAAAAATATTTTTTTTTTAAATTTGTTTTTTTAAAAATAAATATATGGAAAGAATTAATCAAATAATAAATGACAATATCAATTCAAATAACTTAATGTAAAAATAATTTTATTCAAAAATAATAAATAGAAAATTATATGAAGAATTACATATAATAGTAACAGAAAGAACAATAGAAAAAAAAGAAATTGAATGTCAATCAATAATAGGAACAATAATAGAATATATAATAGAAGGTGAAAAAAATGATATTTCAATTTTCTAGTAAAAAAAATATATAATTTATAATTTTTAAATAGTACATTTTGTGAAAAAAATATTATTGAAGACTTAATAATTTTATCTTCTTCAAGCAAAAATATAAAAATAATAATAATGAAAAATTTAGGAATTTTAATGGCAACAATAACAAATAAAGAAATATTATTTTATTTTTTTTCACATAATTATATAAATTCAATTATATCAAATTTATTAAATGATATTCCAATGACAGATATTGATTTTTTATCATATTATATTAATTTTTTAAGAACAATATCATTAAAATTAAATTTACAATCATTAAATTTATTTTTTAATCAAGGTTTAAATTCTTTTCCTTTATTAGATAATTCATTATTATTATTTAATCATCCTGATGTTATGATTCAAAATGTAAGTAGAACTATTTTTTTATCTATTTTAAAATTTTCATATCCTCCTTTAATTGATTATATTTGTTTTCTTCCTCAAATTAATATTTTTATTAAAATTGTTTTTAAATTAAATAATATGATTGAATCTTTAATTCAAATTAAAAATAATCAATTTGTTAATGAAGATATTAGTGAAAATATTAATGAATTTATTGATGAAATTAATGGTGAAATTTTATTTATTCAAGATATTTTAAGTGTAGGAAATATAAAAATAAATTATATATTAATCAATTCAATATTTTATATTGTTTTTTTTAATAATTTATTTAAGAATCTCATTAATAATTATCAAAGAAATATTACTTTATATATTATTTATTTGTTTTTAAAAAATATTAAAGATGAAAATTTCTTAAATGTTCTTGTATTTCTTTTATTTAATGAAAATATTGATTTTGAATTAAAAAAAATATTAGATGAAAAAATAGAATTTTCAGCTGAATATTTTGTTTATAATAAAAATTATATTGTTTCTTTCAATGAATATTTAAAATTTAATTTTAATGAAAATTTATTTAATTTAATTGGATTTTATATATCAAATAGTTATAAATATAAAGAAATTAAAATAATCTCAGATAGTTTAGAAGATTTTAAATATAATGAAGATAAAAATGCAATTTTTCAAATAGTAATGAAACAATTAGAAAATTATTTTCAAGATAAAAAAATAATTTTTGATAATATATTTAATTTTCATAAGTTTATTTCAAATGTAACAGGAATTAATTGTGGATTTTATAATAAAGAAAATAATAATATATTAACATTAACAACAAATTATTTTCAAAAATTTAATTGGAATATTGTAAATCCAATTAAAAGAAATTTAATAAATTTAATGTATAATGCAACTGAAAAAAATAATACAATTTTAAATTATCTTTTCCTTTTAAATTATATAATTGATTTAGAAAAAATTTCAAAAAATTTAAAAGTAATATTACATATTAATTCATATTTTGAAATAAAAAATGAAGAATTTTTTGATATTAATTCAATGTATGATGATTATAATTATCCTTATAAAAATAATTTTGATAAACCACCAATTCCAGTTATGAATGATATTAATATAATAAATGATTTTATAAATATGAAAAATGAATATTTAAATAATATTGGCCCTCCTCCTTTATTATATAATAATCATTTAGATTTAACTAATAATTTCTTTGAAAAAAAATTTCCATTAGATAAAATAGAAAATATAAATTATGATTCAAATTTAATTCAATCTTTATTATTTAAAATTCAAAATTTAAATGATTTTATGCCTATTTTAGGATATAAATTATTATTTTCAATATTAGAAAAATTAATATTAAATCCTTATGGTGAATCAAATATTGAAAATAGTCATTTAAATGCAATAAATAGTACATATTTAAATATTATAGATTCAATATTATATAATATTAATAAAAATAAAAATGTTAATAGTGAATTATTTAGAAATGCATTTAGTTTATTTCAAAATGCATTTAATTATTATAAATTAAAAAATGAAGAAATAAATGAAGAAATTCAACAAAAACCTTATTTTTTATATTATCCAAATCATATTAAAAGTCCTATTATAATGAGATTTCCTTCTAAAGATATTGATAATTTTGAAAGTTTATTTTATAAATTTTTATGTCTTTATGATTTAATGATTGAAATATATTCCAAAGATAAAAATAACTTATTAAAAAATTCAAAATTTCCTCTTTTATTTTCACAAGAAAATGATATAAAAGTTAATTCAATAATAAATTTAATTTATTTAAAAGTAGATGCATTTCAAACTCAATTTAAAACAAAAAGATATGAAAAACCAAAATCATATTTATTATTTGTTTATAATAATAATTTATATTTTGCAGAATCTATTGAATATAATAATTCAATTATTAAATATAAATTTCCTTTAAGTCAAATATTAATTGCTGAAGATAGAGGAGAACCAAGATTATTAACTTTATTTATTAATGAAAATACAATTTTATTAGAATTTAAAAGTCCAGAAAAAGCAAATGAAATTAAATTAATATTAGAAAATGCTAGTAATAATACTCTTATTTCAGAATATTCATTACTTGAATCATATTTTAGTCAAATTAAAATTGATTTTATAAAACAAATAAATTATAATAAAAAATAAATTTGTTCTAAATTAAAAAATTTTTCCATATAAATTTAAAAAATTATTATTTTAAAAATAAAATTAAAAAATAATAAAAATTAAATAAAAAAAAAAACCAATCCTAATCAGAATTAAACTTTTTGAAAAAAATCAGAACCCAAAAAAATATAAAAAAAACCCAAAAAAAAAAAAAAAAAAAAAAAAAAAAAAACTAAACCCAACACAAAAAAAAAAGATAATGTACAACTCTCAAACCCAACCTCAAATAAATCCAAGAATAATACGTTTACTATGGAAACAACAACAAGAACTTCAAAAAAAAAATCCAGATTGTGTTATTCCAATAATAAATAATGAAGATCCCTTAGACATTCAAGCTGATATTTTAGGACCAAAAAGTACACCATATGAAAATGGTATTTTTAGAGTTAAATTATTTATTCCAAATGATTTTCCAATTGCTCCTCCAAAAGGTTTTTTTATTACTAAAATTTATCATCCTAATGTAAGTGAAAAAGGAGAAATTTGTGTTAATACTTTAAAAAAAGATTGGAATCCTAAAACTTTTTCTTTATTTAATTTATTTGAAGTTATTAAATGCTTATTAATTATTCCTTTCCCTGAAAGTTCTTTAAATGAAGAAGCTGGGAAAATTTTTATGGAAAATTATAAAGAATATTTTAATGTTGCTCAAATGTATACTAAAATTTATGCTATGAAAAAAAATAATTTTAATTCTTTTGAGAGTAATAATAAAAAAAATTATATTTTTAATAATGATAATTGTAATGAGGAATGTAATTCAAATTTTTTTAATGAATGTTTTAATAATGAAAAAAATAATTTTGGGAATAATGAAATTAAAAGTAATATTGAACAAGAAAAAGAAAATATTAATAGTAGTGATTTTAGTATTTTAATTAATAGAAATTATTCTTTAAGTGATAAAAATGTTAATTCTTTTTTAAGAGCAAATTCTTCTAATATTGGAAATAATTTTAATAATTCTAATTCAATTTTTCAAAGTAATAATATTAATTTTGAATTAAATAATGGAGAAAAACTAAAGTTAAATTTTCTTCCTTTTATTAGAGCATCATCTTTTGATCATAATAATAATAATATTAGTAATAATAATTTGCTTCAGAGAAGTAATACTATTAATATTAATGAACCTGTTAAAAGAAATAATAAAGAAGAAATTAATAAATGGTTATTGAGAATTTAAAAATTGTTTTATTTAATTTATTATGTTTTTTTTTTTTATATTCTTTTTTATATTTATAAATAAATTTTTTTTATTATAAAAATTTTTTAATTTTAAATCAATTATTAAATTATAATTTATTTTTTGGAAAAAAAATTTTATGGATAATGAAAATGATATTAAATATAAACCTATACTTATTAAAATAAATACAAATAAAAAAGATGGTTATTTACATTTATTAAAAAATATAGATTTTGATTTTTGTTATAAATTTAAGACAGGACCATATTTTTTATCATCAACACCAAATTTATTTAATAACGATTTAATATATAAATCAACAAAAATATTAAAAGAATTATATAAAATAACAGATTATTCAAAATATTTAAATAAAGATAATCCAAATTTTATAGATTATAAATTATTTTATAATTCTCCTCAAATATATAATTTAAAAAATATTTCAAATATAAACGAATCAATATTATATTGTTCTTCAATGTCATTTAGAATTCCTCTTTATTTAATTAAATTATCATCAAATCCAAAAACAATTTTATATTCAAATGAACATATTCCAATAAATAATAATGAAAAAATAAAAACAATAAAGAATCAAATTGAATTAGATATTAATAGAACATTAATACATTATCCAATTGGAAAAGAAAAAGATTTTACTATTAAATTAAGTCAATTATTATTTGAAATTTCAACAAGAGAAATTGGATTATCATATATTCAAGGAATGAATTTTATTTCTGCTTTTATTTTACTTATGACTGGAAATAATTCTGAATTAAGTTTAATTATATTTTTTAAAGTTTTTTATATGGAAAGTAAATATTTTAAAAAACCTTTTAAATTATGTTATGATGATAATTTTTCTTTATTGACACATTATGTTGTTTTATTTAAAGATTTATTATTTAGAAATTATAAAGATTTATATTATAAAATTATGAGTTTAGATGATAATTTTTTTTGGTTATTAAAATGGATTCAATCTTTATTTGTTATTAATTTTAAATTTGAATTTGCTATTAAATTTTGGGATATTTTTATTTCTAAAGGATTAGATTTTATTATTATTATATCACTTTCTATTATTGTTTATTTAGAAAATAAAATTTATCAATGTGAAGAAATTGATGAATTTATTAATTTAATTGATAGTTTATATAATATTCAAAATGATGATTCTATTGAATTACTTACTTTTATTTTTAATAATATTGAAAATAATTTTTGGAATTTTGAATAACATTAAATTATATTATTTAAGAAAAGAAAATATATGATAAAATGATTATAATGTATAAAATTTTTTGATAATAAATTGATTGTATTTTATCTTTTTTATGTAATTTTTTTTATATATTTATATAAAATAATATAAAAATTAAATATATTAATTTATTTTTTAATAATTAAAATTTGAATTTTGATGGATGATAACATAAATGAATTTAGGGAAAGCCCAAGATTTAAAACAATAACAGCTTTTAATAATCAAAAATTTATTCAAGAATCTCCAATGAAATCTGATATAAGTAAAGATTGGAGTTTAAGTCTAAAAATTCAAAAAAATCAATTTAATCAAATGATTGAAAAAGCAATGGATTTAGATTCATATGATTACAATACTAAATTTGATGTTAGAAAATATTTACCAAAAGATGATATTTATTCAACTTCTAAAATAATGAGAAAATATAAAAATTTATTAAATAATTCAAATGATAAAAGCAATAATAATAACATTAATATTAATTATTATAGTAATAATAATAATAATAATAATGAAAATAATTATAATAATAATAATTATTATAATAATAACAATAATAATAATTATTCTAATAATAATAACAATAGTATTAATAATAATAACTATAATAATAATAATAATATTTTAAAAGTAAATCCTCAATTATATCAAACACAAAATCAAAATTTTCAAATTGAAAAACAACATAATATTCAAAAAAATAATATGTCAATAAGTGAAATTCCAATACCAACAGATTCTTTATTTGATATGGATTCAAAAATTGATGAAATTAATCTTAATTTTATAGATAAAAAAAACAATAATAATGAAGAAAATAATATCATAAATAATAATAACAATCTTATTATTCAAAATAATGAAGAAATTCAAAATGATTTTAATAATAATATTGATTTAATTAATGAAAACGAATATTTTTTCAATGTATTTATTGAAAATAAAAAAGAAAATCAAAATGAAATAAATCAAAACAACAAAACAAATGAAATAGATAAATTAAATATATTTTTAAATAAAAATAACCAAGAAGAATATTCATGGAATTGTTTAGAATTTAATGAAGAAAATAATTTAATAGACTCTTTCTTTAATAAAAAAATTTAAAAAAAAAGATAAAAAAAAATGTAAATAAAATTATTTTTTTATTATATAACAGTATCATTAAGATCAATACTAAAACCATATTTACTTTTAAATTTAGGAAGATTAAAGAAAGAATCATTATCAATAAAATTAAATTTACCAGTTAATCCAAATTTTAATAATCCTCTAAATTGATGAGAAATACAAAGTGTAATTAAAGAATCATTTTTTTCATATTTTCCTTTAATAACAGTATTTTTTTTTGGATTATAAGTAAATAATAATCTAGAATTAAATATTTCATCATTTGCATTATATTCAGTATCACCACCTAATTTAAAAATAGTATTTAAATCAACAAAAGATCTTAATTTTAAAATAGTATCAAATTTTGTTTCATCTTTTATATTTTTATCAAATGAAATATCAAAAATTGTATTTATTTTTTCTCCTTTTAAACCTAAAAGTAATTTATGAAATTTAAAATATTTTTTTGGAATTGAATAACCAGAAAAAAAACCATAATTTATATTTTTTCCATATAAAATACTTTTTTGAATATAATATAAAGCAAAAACATTTGGAATTAATGATTTTTTTATATTATATTCTAATAAATTTATTCCTGTTAATGATTTACTATTATTTAAATCAAAATGAATATAAAATTGTGATGGTGTATTTTTTTTTTTTTCATCTTCGTTAAAATTTAATTTTCCATTTAAATATACTTTTTTTATTATTGGGAAATTAAAATTAAAAACATTTTCAGATTCTTTATTTAAAATTGAAAAGTAAGTTTTTGAAGATAAATTGTATTTAAATAATAATTCTGTAGATGAAGTCAATGGAGTATCGTCTTTACTTACTTTATCTAATTTATTAAATGTTATTTTTGGAGAAATTGATAATGATTTATGTAATAAATCAATTTTTCCTGTTAAAAGAAAATCTTCATTTGTATATGAAGAATTAATTAATGAGTTATATTGTTCAAATTGTTTATTCCAAATATCAGTCATTTTTTTAATATTATTGTTTTAGTCTATTAATATAATATTTTTTTTTTATAAATTTTTTTCAAATTTTAAAGCAATGAATTTATATTAAATAAAATAAATATTGTTAAAACATGAATTATTAGAAATCAATTTTTTACAATATTGAATAAATATAACAATTTATAAAAGATTTTTAAAAAAAAATAGAAAATTAAAAATAATATTATAAATTCTTAAAATTAAATATTAAAAATTTTAAATGAATTCAACTACAAATTCCATGAGAGAAAACCCAAGAAAAAGTATAAAAAACAACCCAAAAAAAAGTATAACTGAATTAAAAACAACACAAAAACAAAAACAAAAAAGAAAATCAAATCCCAAAATAATAAATACTGATTTAATAATATCTCAAACTTCATTTAATTTAGAAAATCGTCAAAAAGAATCATATATAAACGAACCACAAAATTGTTCAAAATGTAATAATTTAATAATGAAATCTGCTTTATTATTCCCATGTCAACATATATTATGTATTTCATGTTTAGCAAGACAAATGTTACAAACTGGTTTAGATCAATTTAAAAATAATAAAAAATCAGTAACAATAAATTGTTTTTGTAAATCAAATAAATTAGAAATTTCTTTTAATAAATTATATTCTTTATTTTATATTGATAATAATTGTATTGAACATGGAGAACAAAGTTCTTGTAAAAAATGTATTTTTTGGACTACTCAATTAACTCAAGTTAAAAGTTGTTTTATTCATATTAAAGAAAGAAATTTATTTCATTGTAATAATTGTAATGTTGATTTTTGTCAATTTTGTAAAAATGATCATATTAATCATAATGTTGATACACTTGAAGTTTTAAAAAATGAAATTAATATTTTTAAAAATGAAAAATTGAAATTTAAAAATTTTTCTTCTTTTCATAAAAATTTAAAAGATATTCAACAAAATTTTTTAAGAGATTTTCATTATGAATTAAATAAAAATTTAAATAAAATAGATGAATGTATTTATAAATTAACAAAAATAAAAAATGAATACATGAATAACATGTCAGAAAAAATGAAATCAACAAATCAAATATTTGATTTATTAAAATTCATATATTATTATTATTACAAAGATTTATGTACAGTCCAAAACGATTATTCAATATTAAAATTTTTACATCAAAGTAAATTTGAATTACAAAATGTAAATTTTGAAACATCAAATAAACTAAATGAAAATTTAACATTAATAAATTTATATTTATCAAAAGCAACATCAGAACCATTTAAATTTGATATAAATATAAGAAATAATTATGCATATAACACACAAAAATTTACAGAACATAAAGGATACATTTTTAATTTATTACAAATAAATTCTCAATTACTAGCATCATGTTCAGAAGATAAAAATATAATAATATGGGATTTATATGAAAATAATATATATAAAAAAATCGAAGCTCATAAAAGTGCAATTTATTCTTTATGTAAACAAAGACATAAAAAACGTTTTTTTTCAGGTTCATTCTCAGAAATAAAAATATGGTCAAAAGAAAATTTTGAAAATATAGGAATTTTATTAGGTCATACTGATTATATAATAAATTTAAAAATTTTAACAGTTCCAAAAAAAGATTATATAAAAGAAAGTTTTGAATCACTTGGTTCAAGTTCAAATGATAATACAATAAAAATTTGGGATATTGATAAATTAATTTGTATATATACTTTAATTGGTCATACTGATAAAGTAAATTCTTTTCTTCAATTTGATAATAATTATTCACAATTAATTTCTTGTTCTGATGATAAATTAATTAAATTTTGGACAATTGAAAATGAAAATAATTTTTATACTATTGATGAAAATGATAGTCCAATTTATTCTATGATTAAATTAAAAGATGGAAGATTTGTTACTGGAAGTTATAAAGATATTAAAATTTGGGATTTTAAAGAAAAAAAATGTGATATTGTTTTTAATGAATTTAATATGGGTGTTTATTGCTTATGTGAATTAAATGATGGAAGATTGGCTTCTAGTAGTTATAGAATTATTAATTTTTGGGATTTAAATGAAAAAAAATTAATTTATTCTTTAGAAGCTCATGATAATTTTATTACTTATTTTATTATTTTAAAAAATGGAAAATTAGCTTCTTGTTCTGATGATCAAAGTATTAAAATTTGGGAATAATTTTTAATTTTTTTTTTTTAATTTGATTATTTTTTTTTTTTTTTTAATTTAAATTTTTAATATTTATTTATTTAGTAATTTTATTTTTATTTTTTTTTATTTATATTATAAAAATAAAATTTAACTTCCTATTTCATTTTCTTGTTCTATTGTTTGTATTTCTTCTCCATTTTCAGAATTATCAGAAATTGTTTTTTGTTCTAATTTAAAAAAATTTCCTTGATTATCATTATTTCCATTATAATAATTAATTCTTTGTTCATTATTTATACTTTTATTCATTTCATAGAAAAAATCTTCATTTTGTAAAATACTTTCTTCATTTTTTTTCATAATACTTACCATTGAATTATTCAAATCATATAATTGAATTGTATTACCAAGTAAATTTTCTGTATTTACTTTTGATTTATATAAATTATATGTCATAAATTTATCTTCATTTATTTTTTTTAAATAATTAATTGTATTATTTAATTGTTTTGATACAAAAGAATTTTCTTGTATTGAATTATTATTTTTTTGAATTTGAATTAGAAAATTTAAAAATGAAGTAAATTGAAATTTTTCAATAATTTGACATATTTCAACAAATATAATTGAAAATTTAGAATTAATAATTTTTATTTGTTGAAAAATTTCCATAACAATTGATTCAATTTCATTAGGATTATTATTTAAATTAAGTAACATTAAAGTATGATATCTTTCCATTAATGAATATTCAGAATTTAATAATATTTCATTTCTTGTTGATTCAAATGCTAAATTTTTATAATTTCTAATAAACGAATTATCATTATTTTCAATAATATTATTATTATTAATATTTTTATTTATATTTTGATTATTATTATTCTCATTATTATTATCTCCATATTTTTTATTATAAAACCTTTCAATTTTTTGATTTAACATTTTTGTCAAAAAAAAATTATTAGTAATATTTTTCATTCTTTTCCCATCTTCAGTTCTATCAAAAAGTGAACTTCCCATTTTAATTAATAAAATACTTTCATTATATTTATAAGAATGTAAAGATAAATGTAAAGGTGTCCAATCATTTTTTCCTTTTAAATTAACATTAAATATTTCTTTATTATTTTTAATTAATTCTTTATTAACAGAAAAAATCCATTTTAAACATTCTAAACTAGAATATTTAGAAGCAATATGTATTGGTCCCCAATGTTCTAAATTTAAATCATTAATTCCTTTAACATTATTTTTAATTAAAAAATTTCCAATTTGAGCACATTGAATAAAATTTTTATAAAAAACTGAAAATAAAACATGATAACAATTATTTGCTTTTTCATCAATTGAATTAAAATCAGCTCCCATTAAATATAATTTTACTAATAAATTATAATTTCTTGTTCTAATTGCTTTATGAATATAAATATTTGGATTTGAAATATTTCGAAAATTTATTTTTGATAATAAATAATCATAAATATCTTTTTTTCCTTGTTGAATTGCAATATATAAAATTGTTTTTCCAGTTTGATTTTTTATTTTTAAATTATTATCATCTGATTGAATTAAAGATTTAATTACTCCTAAATATTCATTTTCTAAAGCGTAAAAAATATCATTTGAATTATATTTAAAACATTCTGTTTTTTCTGTTTCAAATGAATTAAATGAATTATCTTTTATTTTATTTTGGATATTTTGACTTAATTGTAAAATAAATGTTGAATAATCACAATAAGGTTTTGATTGATTAATTAATGATTTTAAAATATTTTTTAAAGATAATATAAAATCTCCATCAAGCATATCAGAAGTTTGAGGAGGATCTAAAAATTCAAACCATTCTAATTTTATATTTTTTAAGTTTTTTAAATAACAAATTGAAGATGGAATTTCAGTAAAATAATTATTGAAAATATCTAATTCTATTAATTCTTTAATAAAACCTATTTCAATTGGAAGATATATTATTTTATTATAACTTAAATCTAATATTTTTAAATTTTTAATATTTTGAATTGAACTTGAAATATTTGAAATTGAATTATGACTTAAATATAATTCTTCTAATTCTGGTAAGTCTTTTAAATAAGATGGTAATTGAGATAATAAATTATTATTTAAATTTAAATATTTTAAATTTTTTAAATTTGTTATTTTTTTTGGAAATTCTGATATGATATTATGACTTAAATTTAATGAAGATAAATTATATAAATTTGAAAATATTGAATCATTTAATTTTATTATATATATGTGATTTGCTGATATTTTTGATATGGAATTATTTTTTTCATTTGAATTTAATTCATAATAATATATTTCTTTTGGTGTTGATTTAGTTGCTTTTTGAAATATATGTGATGGAGATATATTTATTTCATCTGATTTACTCTTATTATAATCTTCTATAAAAATGTTTTTCATTAAATTTAAAATAATTCATCTAAATAAATAAATAAAAATATAATTTATATTAACATAAAAAATTAATTAAGAAAAAACCAAAAAAAAAATTTTAAAAAATTTTAAATTCCTGATTTACTAAAATCTATAAAATTAAGCTATTCAAAATTTTTTAATTGCTATTACTAGCACCTAAAATTTTTAATATATAAAGGAATAAATTAATGATATCAAGATAGAGATTAAGAGCAGCAAAAATATAATCATCAATAGAATATTCATTACCAAATTTCCCCATAATCAATTGTGTATCATAAATCAAATAAATAGAATAAATAACAACTCCAGCCATACAAGCTCCAATATAAATTAACCTCATATTAGCCTCAGAAAAAGTAGGTGCAATAAAAATAAATAAAAGCCAAAAAACAATTAAACCAAAAGAAAGAGCCCATAACATACCACCACAAAAAGTAAAATCACTTTTAGTAGTCATAGCATAAATAGTTAAACCAAAAGTAATAGCAGCAGTCATTGCTAAAGCAATAAGAACAGTCTGAGGATTATAAGTAGCACAAATAAGGAATAAAATATATGATTCTGCAAGAGTAAATAAACCTAAGCAAATATAATTTGCTGGATAAACTCTTCTAAAACAACAACAAATTAAAATTGCTGTAATTACAATTGTGATAACACTTATAATATACATTGAAAATAAAAGAGTACTGTTTTTAAATAGAGTTTTTGGATTGACGAACATTGCTGCAATGATAAATATAAGAGATACTGTTAATTGAGTTGATAATATTCCATATACTTTACGAATGAAACCTAATCTTGCTAATTGATCGAAATTTACTTCACCTTGTTGTTGTTGTTCTTTATCATTTAATGGTTGACCGTATTGACCATAATTTGGTTGTTCTGCATATTGATTTGCCATTGGATTAGATGTGTATCCTTGATTCATTTTTTTTATTATTTGTTTTTTTTTTATTTGGATTTATATATTAAATAGTTTATTAATTGAATAAGATTTTTTTTGTATAGAATATTTTTTTATTTTCTTTTTTTATAGTTTAAAAAATAAAGAATTTTTAAGTATAAAATTAATAATTTTTTATATAAAATATAAATGAATATTAATCAAGCAATAAATTTATGTGGTTATGATGAGAAAATTAAAAAAGATTTTGTGAGTTTTTTACAAAAAAATTTTTCAAATGATAAAACAAAATTATATTTATTTACAAGAAATGAAAATGCTCAAAAATTATTTTTAATGCAAATTCAAATTCCATCAACTTTTGATGGTCAAATATATGATATAAGTATTTTATGTTATTTTCCAAGAAATTTTCCATTTTCTCCTCCAGAATTATTTTTTGAAAAAATAAATTCTGTTAAAATAAATCCTAAATGTACTTTTTATGTGAATGAAGATAATTTAAATATTAAATATGAATTATTTTTTAATTGGGAAAATTCTTTTGATAGTTTTATTAATTTAATTGAAGAAATTAAACATCAATTTAGTTTTTGTTTCCCTATTTTTAATTTACCTGATGGAGATGAAAAAGAAATTACTGGTGATTGTATTTTACCTATTAATTCTATTGAAGAAGTTATTATTGAAAAACCTGTTAAGGAAGAAATTTTTAATCCTAATAATAATTTTAATCCTAATGAAAATTTTGACCCTAATCAAAATTTTAATCCAAATGATTTTGATATTAATAATTTTAATATTAATGATAATAATAATTTTGATCCACAAAATCAAAATAATATTAATAATCAAAATAATAATTTTAATCCCCAAAATCAAAATAATATTAATAATCAAAATAATAATTTTAATCCCCAGAATCAAAATAATAATATTAATAATCAGAATAATTTTAATCCTCAAAATCAAAATAATAATATTAATAATCAGAATAATTTTAATCCTCAAAATCAAAATAATTTTAATAATCAGAATAATTTTAATCCTCAAAATCAAAATAATTTCAATAATAACAATAATTTTGGTCCTCAAAATCAAAAAAATCCAAATTCTAATTTCCAAAATCAAATAAATAATTTTAACCAAAATATAAACAACAACTTTAGCAATATCCAAAATCCTAATTTTAACAATACTTTTTTAAATCAACAAAACAATCAAAAACAAATACAAAATATTCCTCAAATTCAAATAGATGAAAAATCAGCAAAAAAGAATTTAATAAAAAAAATAATATTAAATATTTTACCAAAAGTAAGAAATCAATTTTTCAATATAGGAATAATAACAAAAAAATTAGAATCACTTCAAAATGAATTAAAAACAAAATTAAATAAATTAAATGAATTAGAATCAAAATCTTCTCAATTAAATGATACTGTAAATTCTCTTCAACAAGATTTAATAAATTATTCTTTTCAAATGCCAGAAAAAGTTGATTTAAGTGATTTATCAAATTTAGATAATTTAATTACTATTCAAAATAAAGATAAATATATTAAATTTGCTAAAGAAAATTCTCTTGAAGAAATGTTGTTATTAATTAAAAAAGCTTTTGAAAAAAAAACTATTGATATTAAAACTGCTTCTATGTTAATTAGAATTCATTCAAGATTTATTTTTTATTTGAAATATAAGGATTCTGTTATTAAAGGAAATAATTTTAATTTTAGTTAGGATTAGAATTTTTTAAAATGTTTTATTTTATAATGTCTTTAAAATGGAAAAAAATAAAAAAATTAAAAAAATTATTTTTTTTTGATAATTAATTTAATTTTTTGGGTAATATTAAAAAAAAAAAAATTAAAAAAAGTAAAAATTTATTTATTAAACTTTTATAAAAAAATTTTAAAAACATTTTTCAAATATATATCACTCAATTAATTTTTTCCCAATTTCTTTCATTTTCTTTTTTTCTTCTTTCATATCTCTTTTACAATCATAACAAAACCATTTTTCATTTTTTTTTGGTAATTTTTTTAACCCATCACAATAATAATGACAATAATTTCTATCACATTTATCACAAATTAACATATTTTTAGCATCAGTATATCTATTACAAACATAACAAGGAAAATCATCATCATAATTATTTAAATTAATATTATAATTATTATCATTATAAAAAGGATTATATTTTTTTTGATTAAATTTAATTTCTCTTTTTTTTCCTTTATAATAAATATAAATTTTTGAAAAATTATTTTTACAAATTGGACATTGTGTTGATTTTTCTGCCCAACTTAATAAACAATTTTTACAAAAATCATGTTCACATCCATTTGGATTTGCTAATTCATTTATTCTATTCATACAAATTGCACATTCTACATCTAAAGATAATTTTAATTCTTTATTATCTTTATTTTTTTTTAATTTTCTAATTTTATGTTCTTTAATTTCATTATCAAATTCTTCAAAAATATTTTCCATTGAATTATTATTTTCATTTTTATTATCATTTTTATTATCATTTATATTATTATCTTTTATATTATTATCTTTTATTATATTTTCTTTTTCAATTTTTCTTTTTCGATTAATGAAATTTTTATATAAATTATTATTTTCTTCTATTAAATCATCATCATCATTTAAAGATTCATTATAATCATAATCAGAATCTAATTCTAATTCATCAAAATTACTAAATGAAATTGGCGCTGAAGAAGAACTTTCTTTATCATTTGTACTATAAATATTATTGTTTATATTATCTTCATTTCTTTGAATTATATCATTTATTGTTCTAGAAATTTCAAAATTTTGAATTTTATTATTTTTTTCTCTTTGTTCTTTTATTTTATTTGTTTTTATAAATTCTTTATCTTCTTCATCTTCAATTATTAGTTTTTTTACTTTGTCATAACTATAATTTTCTATTTTGAATGATGATGGAAATGAAGATGATATTTCTTGGGATTTTGATTCTGAATTTATTTGCTTATTTAATTTTTTTGTTTTGGATTTATTTTTCCCCAAATTAGAATTCATTTTAATTAAAATCAAATAATTAAAATTTGTATTTAAATATAATTTTTTTTCTTTTTTTAAAAAATTGTTTATTTATGTTAAATAAAAATTAAAAATAGATATATAAAAAATCATTAAATAATTTATCCAAAAAAAATTAAATTTTTTTTAAAAAAGAAATTAAATAAAAAATAAAAATATAAAAAGATTTTAATGATGAGTTTTAAAATATTCTCTAGCAGCTTTAAGTAAATCTTTATTAATTTTTCTTTCTTCAATAGACATTTTATTAGGTCTTTCAATTCTTTTTACATTATCATCCATTTGAGTTCTTAATTCTTTTTTATATTTCATAGTATTAATTTCATTTTTAATTTTTTCAATTTTAGTTTCAAAAATAATATTTTGAATTTCTTCAATTGGATAATCAAATTTTTTACTTTGTTCATTATTAATTGATTCTAAAAAAGATATTTTTTCATTTATTAAATCTTTATTATCATGATTTAATAATAAATTTTGATTTTCTAATTCAGTTAAATATTCATTTTTAATTCCAATATCATTAATTAAATTTTTTCTCATATTATCAATTCTTCCTTGATTTTCAATTTGTTGAATTTTTAATTTTTCATTCATTTCTCTTTCATCATAATCATACATTTCTTTTTTTTTTTTTTCAATAGGATCAACATAATTTTTTCTAATATTAATTTGATTATCTAAATCATTAAAATATTCTTTTGTTTTTTGTTCTTTTTTTGCTTTTCTTTCTCTTTCTTCTTCATCAAATAAAGCTTTTTTATAATTAAAAATTAAAGCCCAATCATCATCTTGATTTAATTTATTTAATTCATATTTTAATTGTCTTCCATTTAAATCATATGATAATTTATTTTCTTCATTGAATTTTGCTTTTATTTTAAGATCTAATTTTTTAAGTAATTGTTCATAATTTGGATTATCAAAATCAAGATTATTTTCAATTTCTTTATAATAATCATATAAAAAAGTTTCAAATGTAAAATCATATTCGTGATATAAATCAGCATTCATTTGAAATAAATCTGCATATAGTTTTTTTATTAAGTTTTTATTTAAGTTTTCTAATTCTTTTCTTCTCATTTCTTCTTTTTCTAATCTTTCTTTTTTTAGTGATTTTTTTGTCTGGGGTTTCATTTTTTTTTTCTTGTTTTTTTTGGTTTTTTTTATATTTTTTTATTGGGTTATTTTGGGTATTATGGATTTTTTTTTTTTAATTTTTTTTAATTAAATGAAAAATTATATTCAGGTAAATAATGATTTATTTTATGATTCTTCTTTTTTTTCAAATAAAATAAATAATAATTCAATTAATAGTTTTGAAAAAGGAAATAATAAAAAATATGATGAAGAAGATTTATTTAAAAGAGGAGAAAAAATAATAGAATTATTTAAAAATGGAATAAAAGAAACAACAAATGGAAAATTAATAATAAATACAAAAGCATTTTTAGATTTTAAAAATTTTAAAAAAGATAATAATAAAAATAAAAATATAATTCAATCTCCAAAAGTTAATTCAGAAAAAATTTTTACTAAAAAATTACATATTCATTCAAAAAGTCAAATTCATATTAAATATAAAAAATCAAATTCAAAAAGACAAATAAATAGTTTAATAGTACAAAAAAAAAATATAAATAAATCTGGTACTTATAAAGGAAAAACAGGAAGTATGATAAATAATTCAAGGCCAAAAAAACAATTAGAAACATTAAGTGGTGATTTAAATTATTTTTCAGTACCTTTAATAAAATCAAATAATAATAATAAAACAACAAAATTTAATTCTATTGATGAATTTAAAAGGAGTTTAGATAATAATTTGAATTATATTTTAACAAATATTAATCATCAAGTTTTTAATAGTAGTGGAAATGCAATATTAAATAAGAATAATAAAAATCATTTTAATTCCCTTAAACCTCTTTCCACAAAAAAAATTTTACAGTTAAAAAATGATTCTAAAAAAACTTTATTATTTGAAGAAATTTCTAATCAAATAAATAAAAATAAT